>JAHWFP010089858.1:3375-15147 GCA_023313725.1 Lithobius niger
CCAGCATGAACATGAACATGCCTGGTACAGAATATAATAGAAGTGATCATTAGAGAGTGGGGATCATTAGCCCGGGGAAAGGGAGGGTGATTAGAGTGCTCGAGCTACCCTTCGAGAAGCATGTTGTCCTGAAATGTTTTCCCACAATGCAATCCTCCAACTTGACGTTCGGGGCCGTGCCACCGTGCCTGCTTCCTGACCACTTGTGTAATTATATACTATACAGCTTTTTGTTTTAAAAAAAAATCCTGGTAGCTTTCTAGAAATATTGGCCGTGTTAAAAGTTTTTATTTTGCTGTTTCGTTAACACAGAAGTTGACAATTAACGCTTGTTTCTATTTATGTTCCCATTTTTTTTTGTTCCCCCCCCTGTTTTTTTTTTTTTTTTTTTCATTGGAGTCTTAGTACGCCTGCACGAATCCGATCATTCTCTTCCTGTTTCCGGTTTTCCTGCCGGCTAAAGCACTCGAACAATTCCCGTTCTATTTTCGTACCACACTAACTTGCAGCGCCGCGAATTAGAAACGTAACACAGGACGCTCGGCGGTCTTCCTTTCAGCTTCGAATAAATAAGACAATTATTCATTCGGATCAGAAAAATATAGGAGCATTTCATTATTTACAGGAGCATTATACGAATTCTATTGAAAATCAGAAAATAAGTTTTTTTAAATTAATTTTGGCTGAACCTTTAAGTCAACCGAAGCTAGTTCATGCTTGTGTGGCAGAACCGGCTCAATTTTGAACATTACCAGATTTTTTTTTAGAGAGGAAGAAATATCTGGTAAAGGAAGTGGGGAAACCGTGGGATTTGAATCGGGAAACCTCCGATCATCGTAGGAGCCAAAAGATTGTCCAGAATTGGGCAGAATAAATTCCCATAGTTGCTGAAGGATCATGACAGCCTCTCACGCTACCCTGGCCGGCAGTCCTGGCAGAGACTTTGGCAAGATCCCCTTTCCAGGGGTTCGCGAACCAGATCCGCAAACTAATTCAACCGAAAATTTAGGAGGATTCGGACCCTGCTTGTGCTTTTGAAGTTAACGAAAATTCCAGCGTAGACTAAAATCACATTATCAGCAGGTGTTTTGTAGTTAATTCTAACCGATACGATAATATCGGCAGAGGCCGATGCCGACCAACACCTAGCATTAAAGGTAAATGTTTTCGTGGCATTTTTTTTTTTGGAAGGACTGAAATCTTATGTCAAAATTTGGGAATTATTTTTGGCCCTTTTTTTTTTTTGCGTAATTTAGCCGTCTTTTCCCAGCTTCGTTTATACAGTTTGTTGCAAATTTTCAGCAATTTCTTGAAGTTAACGATTTTCTGACTCACTGGGCAAGAACTCAGCATTAGCAACGCATCGACAATGTGGCAATAAAGAATTTATAAGACGGCTAACAAGTTAAACCTTGATTTGTTGCCATAAGACGCTAAGTGTCGGCTGAAAGTAAAGAGCCTCACGTACGAAGACTGCCGTAAAATTGTCGCCGTACACGAAGTAATCTAAAATAATGTTTCTTCCCATCCGCTCTCTCCCGTACACCCTGTTAAGCTGGGTCTCTGTAAAGACGTATTTATTTATTCATTTAGAAGAAGAAAACACACGTTGTATTCACGTTTAAGAAGCAAATGAATTTCGTAGAAAACGAAAGATGAACTGCGCAGAATCCAGGCTGGCACACGCTAAATCTAGAAACACGCTAGTGTATTGCCACCAAGAAACAAAAAGTTCGACCGTGTGGCGTGTTACGACCGTCCTGCAAAACAGATACATGCCGCCCGCTGCGATCCTCTCTTTCGTATAAAGCAGTGACGATAACTCCGTATATTCACCTCGTTGTTCGTCTATCTGGAGCCAATCGCTGAGCTACCTCAGGGTTCGTACATCCAGTGGCGTGACTACAATGAGGCAGAGGAGGCAGCCGCCTCCGGGCCCACCGACTTTGGGAGCCCCACTCGCTGGCCCCAATTTAAAATTTGTTTGTAACCGCGAAATGTCAGGAGTAAGTTATTGTTATAGTTTCGTGAAAAAAGTTGTCATGTATCGAAAAAACTTAATTGTTTAATTCTTTTATGAAGGCTGTGTGGGGGGGGGGGGAGACGCTGGGCTCTCGCCTTATGTGGGAAAAAATGCCATTTTTTTTATGAAGGGTTCGCTCAGCACTCACCTTGTGACAAAAACTGCATTTTTTATGAAGGGGGTGGGAGGGAGGGAGGGAGGCGGCCTTCACCAGCTTGCCTTGTGTGGCAAAAACTGCATCTCGTTTTTTTTTTTTATGAAGCTGGCTCACTGGGCTTCTGCCTTGTGTGGCAAGCGCTGCAATTTGTTTTATGAAAGGCGGCCTCCACTGGGCTCTCACCTTGTGTTGCAGAAACAACATTTTTTTTATGAAGGGGGGGGGGGGGGGGGGGGCTCTGTTGGGCTCTTGCCTTGTGTGGCAAAACTGCAATTGCTTTTTTCAATGAAAGGGTCCCTCCACTGGACTCACCTCGTGTGGCGATAACTGAATTTTTTTTTATGAAGGGGGTGGGGGAGCCTCTACTGCAGTGCCGCCTCCGGGCCCCCAATTTTGAAGTTACGCCTCTGAGTACATCACAGACGAAACCATTTTCAAGGCTTTTCCAAGGCTTTTCAGGGTATCTTATAACCAATTTCAGGGCCCTTGACATAGTAGATTCTCAAAAATACCTTTTTTAAATGCCAGTATTTTGCCTGATAACCATCGTTGGCACCATTCTGCTCTTAGTTTGAGCATGAAGTCATACACAATGAGAAACATTAGGCCCCCCCCCACCCCCAATGGACAAGGAGGAATGCGAAATACAGCAACTAACAGTCAGTAGTAGAACAACACTTGCTCCGCTGCCCCTTCTGGCAAAAATTGCTTGCATTGCACTGCACCTCTACTTTTCCAGTTTCAATTTCAATCCGAATCGTTCACAGAATAAATGGATTCGGCTAACAAATTATTTCTATTTATTTATTTAAGTTTTTCTATTTATTTATTGAATTTTGTACCTAAATGTACTGTTATATAGCTTTAACCTCAGTCCACACAAAGGGCACTCGCAAAATTCAAGGCCGTTTCAAGGTTTTTTCACAACCAAAATGCCAATTTTCAAGGTTTTTTTCAAGCCTTGAATTTTCGGTTTTCAAATTTAAGGCTCTTCAAGGAATTCAAGGCCGTGCACGAACCCTGCTACCTACAAGGGGCACCGGATACGTGCAGAGGCAAAAACAATAGCGTATAGTTTGTCAAGCCATTGCTGTGAGAGCGGGTATTTTCTTGGACCTAAAAATACTCATTTTTTTTTATTTGTGGCCAGCTGATGAAATTTTCAGCAAGCGGAATCTTTTTTTTTTCCAGTTTGCAACTTTAATATACTCTCTGAAGACGCTGTGTTCTAGCTGAACACATCTCTGTGTACCAGCACAGCCAAAAAACGAGTTGTATCCTAGCAATATACACAGGTTTGTATTGGCAGTACACATTCTTTGTACAGAAGAATGTGTTCTGTCGCTACAAAAACTGTACTGCTAATACGCGACTTGTTTGTTGGCAGTGCTGGTACACACATATGCGTTAGGGACCGGTCATTATTTATCGCTGGGAGGGGGGGGGGGGGGGGGGATCATGACATTTTTGGTCCCTCTCGATGGGGTTGTCATAAATTTCTCAGGTCCTGTCAACAGGGACGGGAGGGTCAAAAAACTACTGACCAACTGGAAGAAAAAGTCATTTTTGGACCTCAGAAATGCCACTTTCAGCAGTCAAAATGTCTTAAAACGCCTCAGCTTTTGGGGGGGGACATGCTCCCCAGTCCCCCCCCCCATGATGTGAGTGTTTATAAGGTTTGGAAGCTATTAGTACCATTACAGCTAGTATAGTTTTTAAAAAGCACTTTATAAAAAAGCCTTGACACCTGGTTTCTTGGCTTCTTCTGTCTTTCAGGTGCTACTATGTTATGAATGCGGTTATACAAGCAAACAGTGTGTTCATCATACTTATTGTATGAATCTCGACAAGAAGTGGGTGTAAGGAACATTTTATAGAACATTTTAAACCCAACGTGTCTTTTCATTAAAAACGAGACAATTTTCCTTACAACTGATGGTAACTGTCGGTGTGGAGAGCTGCTTACTTAATATGGCTACAGCACTAATCTTGGCTACAGGAATCATCTGCAGACAGTCTCATTACGTATACGAAAAGCGCATTTTTTTCTTGGGGGTGGGGGGAGCGTGAGTAGGGGGGTCAAGATTTTTCAGTGTCGGAGGGGGGGGGGGGGGTCATCGAAAATTTTGTGGTCACATTTTCATTCCCCCCTCACCCCGGGCCATAAATAATGACCAGTCCCTTATGTCAGAACTCAGCATTTTCAGAGAACACGTTTCGAACCGTAAGGGATCGAACAAAACAACGTTTTTAGGCCTAAGAAATAACGCTCTCACAGAATCGGCTTGACTAACGAGCGCCAATTTTTTTTTTGCAAGCATTTTTTTTTAGTGTCCCCTCCAGCTAGAGGGTGGTGTTCAAAACCTCATCATGAAATTTCTCGATTTTTCCAGTTTACGAGACCACAAAGCAATGTCGCTAACGCGGACGCATTTGGACAAAATCGGGTGCAGTTTTATACGTCCGCTATAGTTGCATAGAATAATTGCAAAGCCACGCACAATTTGTTATTCTCTTGATTCTATTAATCTGCACGGTTTAAATCCCTGAGGTTGTTTACACCCGTGTAGAACTTGGGTTGTTTGTTGCGGACATGTTCGGAATTTCATTAAGTCGGAAACGCAAAAAAAAAAAATCGGAACAAACTTTCCGTTCTTTTAACGAAACGTTCATCAGCAAGCTGGAAACACCTGGCTCCAACGTGATCACATCCATTAACCTTAACTCTTGTCCGTACCGCCGTTCAATATTAACGTATGATTTGTCGACCAACAGCGGGGTGGAAAAAAATCCATCGTTAGATCAAATCTCTCGAGAGTTTGTTGTTTTTCAGTCAGCAGAGTTCAGCATCATCGCTGGCGTCGATAGTCGACAAGGGTTGGGGGAGGGGGGGGTTAGGAGGGAGGATGAAAAAACTTTCAAGACCCGAGGCCGCAGAGATTCTCTGTCTTATTAGTGGATGGTCTTCTGATTTGACACGGGGAGCAGTGGATAAACAACCAATTTTTTTCGGTGACGACAGTTTCGTTCGTGTTTCAGTCGTCCAAACGTAATTACTGACGGTTGGCTTCAGATTTCGCCGATTACTGCGATTTTCTTTGTAAGCGTTTGACGCGCTTGTGAGCTCGCAGCAAATTATAAACTTGAAAAACCGTGACTTCGGCTTGTACGCGTTTAGACCCATCGATCCGACCAAAACCAAAACTAGTATAAGTGAAGCCACCAAGTTTCCAAAAAGGGTCGGACTTTGAAAGTAGTGATATCATTCAACCAGGGAAAGACCGCCAAGGTTAAACCTATTAACCTGCAAAACTTGGCGCATTGCCTTCTTCTGTAATGTCCTTGACTGCTGAAACATTGTTGGACTTAGAACTGCACAATCCTATATAACTCTTGACACTGGCATTCATTCAATTTGTCGTTTGCAGATAACCATAATCACTCCTGGCTCAAAAACCATTAAAGAAGAGACAATGTGCCAAGTTTACTGACTAATAAGATTAACCTTGGCGGCCTTTTCCTGGTTGAATAATATCACTACTTTCAAAGGCCGACTTATTATGGAAACTTGGCGGCTTCTGTTTTACCAGTTTTGGTTTTGGGTGGATATCACAACTTTCATAGAACTGTGAGCGTATCAAAAGTCACACCGTCATATCTTCATCTGTATCTATTTTTTTCTGGAGGAATATGTCTACAAATTTTCACATTGATAATTAACCGGATGTAGTCGTGTACATTAAAATTTAACAATAACATCAACAAAAACAATTAACATATTTATAATCTTTGTAGGTCGTCTACTTGACGGTGACACACTAGCATGTGTCTAGATTAACCTGCCAACTTGGTGCATTACCAAAATCTAAAAAAATTACCTTTTCGTACTTGATTGGACCTTGTGCTCACGATCTGCGTTTTTCCGACCTTTTTTTGTCTCCAGCAAAATTGTTCCTCTCATCTCGTGTGGCATCGGCAATCGCTTGAGTGGCTGTGTAGGGTGTTGACGTCAACAACGTCGTGGAAGTCTGATTGCTTTTCAACGCTATTATCCGTGAAGGTGTTTGAGAAGGGATGAGCAAACGGTGTTTGTTAATGTGTTTACAAGGTGATTGACACGCATAATTCCGTCACGGCGATGTAGCATGGAGTGATCAAGATTTCTTAGTCCTTCTAAGTAGGTTTAATGAGTTGATCAATTATGTTGTCTTTGCTAATGATTAGCTGAGGTAGACTTATCAGTCAGGGAAGTAACGGTGTATCAAGGTACAAACGAACAAATAGCTAAGACTACGGATTTCTTGAATTGGGTTGAATTCAATCGAGTGGCGCTAACTAATACATAAAGTAAACGCGTAATGTCAGCCACAGTCATTTATCTTGCATTATAAACCGAAGTCTCATAGCAGAAATGAAGCAACGACGATCCCCCGGAAGGAGAACCGAAAACGGGCGAGTGTGTCAATTTTTTGGCTAGAAGTTGAAACTGGTACGTTGTTGCCTTGAAAAAAGAAGTTGAATTTGGCACATTGTTGCCTCGAATAACAATTGGCTTTGCGCGGTCATCGCAGAGGCATGTCTTAAATGACGGCATGCACGAAGGGTAGTTTTTTTTTCAAACGGTACGGACTGCGCAAGCCAAAGCGATAACTTGAGAGCGAGGAGGAGGGCCTGAATGGCAAATGCCCGTGTGTGTGGCAGTGCGTCTTTCACCAATAAGCGTATGATTACCCATTAACTGAACAACAACATCCCAAACAACAGCCAAGCTCAGTCAACGTTCAGGAAACAGTGATAAATGACGTCACAAGTCAAAGCGATAAACAGGGAGTGGGGCAGTGCATGTGTGTGTGGCAGTGCGTCTAGGACTTGGAGGTTCCTTAACGGGAATGCCCATGGTGGCGCAGTGGTATGCATTGGGAGGGGGGGGGGGAAGAGAAGCGCGTTGGTTACCACTAAGCATATGATTACGCATTAACTGAACCTAAAAGGTAGTTTTCTGGGTTGTTTGGGATGGAGACCATAGGAATTTCATTGGCACAAATCTCGCAAAAGGGGGAAGGGCAGTATTTAATTCAACTACGTGTAGCAAAGGGGGAGGTAGGGAAGGGGAGGGACGGGTGGGTGTATAGGAGGGGAACGGAAAAGGGAGGGAAAGGATGGGAGAAAAGCGGGTAGGGTGATGGGAGGGAGAGGATTGGAGGAACGGGATAGTATTACAGGGGGGAAAATTGCCCGTCGCACTGTACGCTCCCGCAATACCGACCGAAGACGGGGAAACAACCACGGGCCAAACAAAACCCCGGGCGAAGCCGGGAACGATGCTAGTAAGGGATAAAGCAACACTATAAATGCATCAGTTGAAATCATTCACACTGTCCTTCTGCACCTTACGGGTGTGGCACCTGAACCAACCATCTTATGTTAGCATAACATATGCCGCACCCTGAATAAAAGAGTAATTTGTACATTCTTTTAACCCAAAACGTTTTGTCTGAGGTCATCTATACGTAAGGCATTACTATCACCCTGGTTGTCGCACATAACGATTCCTTTTGTTTTCATGCCTTTACCCGATGGCAGTGATTCTAAGTTCGGCTTCGCTAGAATATTCCCCCAATTCCCTACTCGTCCAAACGTTATTGATTTTCGCCTTCCATCTGTAAGTTTCACTCGTTATGGTCACCCTATCAACCGTGGCAGGAGAGCTACCAGTTAACAAGCAAACAGGACGGATCTGGGCGAATCAGGACGGAATCTCCTTCGTAACTCGGAAGACAAGACTCAAAAGTTCATTGCACCAGTCCTTCACCGAACCCCGATATCGCAGTAGATAACATGCACAATTAGTAGCAAACATAGTAGGCAGAAAATAGTCATATTCCCTTAAAAGTGTACCATATGTTCTGGCAACCGTCCTTCTTATAGTCTAGGCTACAATTAACGGAGAATTCCTATAGCTCCTGTATATTATAGAACAAAGTGACTTAATGATTACCACTACTATCTCTATATCTTCCCGGGATCCTGAGTTCGATCCGACTTTAGCTACCCCAGGCATTTTTGGGAAGAGGAGGACCTGTAATACCTCGTGCTCGTGTCGATTGTTGCATGTAAAAGATCCCAGAAATATCCAATTGAAATTCCCTGTGGAGGAATTTACCCTAGTAATTCCTCCCCAGTCTCAGGTGCTCCATTGCTGGGGATGAAATTTAAAACTCTTCACGAAAGACTGCATTTTACAGCAATTAATATTTTACTAAAACCAGCGTCTTTTAACTTGCTTTTCTGTAACAATTACTGTTTTACAACAACTGTATCTTTGGTCGAGAGACTGATTGTCGTCTTTAGTTTTGCCACCCCCCCCCCCCCACAGTGTAGGTACACAGTGGAGAGGAAAGTGCCCTGCTTTGTAAGCGGTAAAGTGTTATGAGTGCGTAAGATAAGCACAGTAGAATCTACTTTCGGGTGGTAACTTGAATTCGGGTGGTAACTTGAATTCTAGCGTGTATGGTGAGCCCCACGCCAGGCGCAGGTACACAGTGGACAGAGATGGACTCAACCTGCCAGGTGCGGTTGAGGTGTGTACAGTTCGTGACTTCAATGCGGAAAACCGTGCAGTTGATGGGAGGGAGTTGTTCTCATTGTCCTTAAGCCCCTCAGTGGAAATTGTGCTATTCAGATGTGGTTATATAATATGGTTGTAATATTTGTGCCTTTGGAATAGCTGTGATTGTAAAATGTTTCGTATTTTATAGGGAGGGCGCATAGTTTCGGGCTGCAGCCCCAATAAATTTATCCAAACCGAACAATTCGGCTAGCTTTGATAGCTTTAGCTTCATTGAGCCTACAGGTCTACAAACTATTCGCTCACTCAACTCATACCTAACTTATAAGTGTCCATCTCCAAACACTGTCGCTTTCTTTGTCGGAACTGCCTAATTTTGTAGAATGTCCCTCATGGAATTGTTGCTGCTCTTCTGTCACCTGACAAACTCGTTTTTGTTTACTTATAATTTAATTTATTTCTTGAATGTTTCACGACGTCATTCACTTTTTTTTTCTTCAACTCAACACAGTACATGGAGGTTTAGCTGAATTCAAACTCCGACAGTCGCCATTTTTTCGAGCCTTTTAAACCTTAACGTATTTAATGACTTACCCATCGTAATTCTGGAACGTCTTGAGTAGAATCCAGTCATGCATCACTCTTTATGAGTCGACGTAATGGGTAAAACATGTACTCCGACAATCATATTACTGAAAAGTGTTGACGAATTAACTTCGTCTTGAATTAATTTAATGCTAATGGGCTTACAGGGGTGCTCCCGTGAGTACCAGCTTTTTTCACTTTTTTTCACATTCCCACTTTTATTTTTTGTTCACATTTTTCGCATATCCGCTTTTCATTTTTTCACATTTTTCACATACCTGCTTTTTATTTTTTTCACATTTTCCCGTACCTACTTTCAATTTCGTATCACTATTTCTTCGTTTTCATATATCCAGTTTCACATTTCTTTAAAAGAAATTTTCTTTTCCAATAACCATTGTAATTTCTCAGTAATTTCACTCAGAGAGCGTAAGCGACTTCAAAGTGACTCCGCCCATAAAACAAACCAATTTTCTTTTGGGTGTTCTAACCACAGGGATGCCTACGTAATTCCGGGTACAAAATTAGGGTGGATAATTTCATTGGTTTTACTTCGTTTGTGCGTTTTGCCTTTTTTTTCACACCAACACTCGTATTTTCACATTTTTTTTTCACATTTTTTCACATAATATTTTGCCACTGGCAAATTTTCACATTTTTCACATTTTTTCACACCGGCAGTATCCCTGGCCTTAGCCTGAATGCACTGTTAGGAATGTCGTCGCGGAAAATTAGTCGTCCCTTCCAGCCTCTTTTGTTCCTCCTTCTTGCCAAATGCTGACAATTTGTAAGTAATCTTGTTTCTTGGTAATAAACCGTAATGCCCCTACAATTTTTCACCACAATTTCTTGCCATCACGGAACTCCTAACAACGATTCATGGATCTTCAGGACCTCCAGGAAAAAGTCACCGTAGTCGCCGTTTGGTCTTCTGGCCACCGAAAAACCTCCCCGCCTTACGTTTCTATCTTCAGAGGTTGTAGGTTCGGAGACCATGTGCTGCTACCGACATTTTCCACATTACCTGCCGAAATAGCCTCTCGCTCTATCTGGTGACGTGGCTGCAGCAGGGAACGTGTTAAACCTGAAAGTTCCGTCTTATTTGATCTCCAAAATGGCTGCCGACAATTTTGAACATGGACACATGAAAGCAGTGCCTCCTATCCGAAGGAAACTTTCCTCATCAGGATCCGGAATATTAGTAGGAGTTAGGGGATCAGGCGTGTTGGGAAACAGGTTGTTTGAAAGGAATCACGAATTTAATTTTGGGTGTGGGGGAAAGGAGGGGGCGCGGGGAAGGGGGGAGGGGGCAGGAGGATAATGGGAGAGAAGGCGTGCTCAGAACTCGAGAGTGAGACACCAGCTGCGCTATTTTCGTTCTCTCTACCCATGTCGAAGACATTTGCTGAATATTACTTCAACCTCCGCCTAGCTTTAGCTCCCAATCGTGCAGGTTTTTTCTTTGCACGCATCACAAAAAACGTAATTTAAGGCATCACTGACTTTTGCTTTCCGTTCGGTGCCTTTCTGGAAGCTTTGTTCGAGATTTTCATTCGTTTTTGTCTATCATTCTTGCGTGCCACTTTCCTCCCCCCCCCCCGCCCCCCTTTGCAAAAGAAGGGGGGGGGTGGATTGTCTTAATCCTACGTTCTGGAGACCAGATCTGTTAAAGTGCGTTTTCCGCATTTGTTGAAACTTATTTTTGGACAAGCTTGAAGATGATGTTGGTTATACCTTACGTTTTCAGGAAAAGCCCCTAGCCGCAGACCAAGTCCTCCGTGTAGCCGCTGACCAAGTCCTCCGTGTTAAAACGTAGCGCGTGCGTTACACGTGTCTTGTCTTGGGTGGTCGACCGGTCTGCACTGCTCGTGTCTCTTGTTGATGTTACTAACGGTCGGGTTAGGTCAGATGGTTTCGGTTAGGTCAGGGAAACGAGTTCCAGTTTATCTTCGGATAGAAACACGTAAAAAGAACACAACCGTGATCTATGAAGCTTGATTTTGTATGGTGTATGTAATAGCACGTAGGGCATTCATGTCCCTAAAAATTAGTGTTATTCTATAGCTGCATTGCGAAGTTAACGGGGCATTAAACGTGAGGAAAATGTATGTTAGGTTATGCCCGAATTAGACGTGAAGTCCTTTGGTTCAGTTTTTATCAGTTTTTTTTTTTTTTTTGGGGGGGGGGGGGAAATTACCATTTGCCCTCGGAAACACAACTTTTATGGTTCTCTCCGACTCCCCCCCCCCCATACACCCCCACGGACAATTCTTAACGTTTCCTTGCTAAAAATGTGAGGGGTGCAAATACGGACTCGGGAAATCAAAATCCCAAGCAGAAGGACGGCGACAGGAGAAGTGTTCGCTCTTCATTTTAAACTAGTGGAGTCGCTTGCTTCGCTCGCTCATTCCGCGTCGTCTCGCTCCCCCTCCCCCCCCC
>JAHWFP010089858.1:15613-32789 GCA_023313725.1 Lithobius niger
CCCCCCCCCCCTCCCCCCCTCCCCCCTATTTTATGTGCCGTTCGGTCAGTAGTTGGCATCGTATGTTCGCGCTACTGGCCGTTGCGTTCCGGGCGCAGATACTATCTAAGCGGGGCTTGGCTGCTACTTTTATAATTTGCCGTTCCGTCGGTAGATGGCGGAGATGGCATCGTATGTCCTGCTTGCTGCAGATGGATTTTGCTGCTGCGCTGCCGATGACAGCGTTCCGCATCTTGTGTAATTATATATATAGATAGATTCATTGCGTACCGAAATTACACTTATTATGGGGCTGAAATCGTTCAAGAAACATTTGTTTAAGTAGTTTTTTGGTCAAAACTCTATCAGCTTATCAATGCTGTTTAGCATTATGAGATAATGACAACTTTTCTTATTTGGTCGCATTGTTTTGTAGTCTGTTAGTCCATTTTTCCCCACTTTTTCTTATTAATTTGTTTCGTAATCATGCTTTTATTTGATTTTGAAAACCCTGTTTTCCATATTAATTACTGTTTTTATTCTTATTTTTTAAGAAAATGTTTCGGTTTTTTTGTGTGCGAACCTTAACCACGCGCGGGTATCTGCTCTTGTGGTGTCAGGTTCGTCTTTTGCCAATTATTTCGTCGTAAATTCTACTAAAATAAAACTCAACTCAATTTGACAGTTTGTGTCGGGGGGAGGGTGATGGGTGGAGGGGGTGGGGATGAAAATTATAATTTTTGGGGACGCAGAATTCATAATTTTGGGACGAAGAAATTGTCGTTTGGGACGTCAGAATTATTATTTTTGAGGCGTAAAAATGACCAGTTATGGAGTAGAGATTACCAGTTTTGGAGACACAGAAATTGCAGTTTTGGGGATGTAGAAATTGTCATTTGGTCCTGCAGACCAACGGTCTATTGTGCGCGCGGCATATCTTGAGTCCTGTACGTATTTTGTTATCGGCTACGTCTTCCTGGAGGGGGGGGGGACTTTAATCGACGGCCGCCATTGTTTTTGTAACTACTTTGGATATCAACAAGGCACTCTGCGACCAAAAACTTACAATCGATTATTTGTGTTCATTCTGGGGCGAACTCAAGATGGGCCGCGGGCGGACACTATAGCTTTGGTCTTCCTGACAATCCTCCACGGAAGTCGGTTCCTTTAGGTCCCGTTGTTTGTTTCTGTCGTTGTCTGTTGTTTATGCGTACCTTAAAGTTGTGTTTCGTCGCCTCGTGCCATGGTCTGTTTCCGAGTTTACGTTTCTCGCAAGACGTGAGCTTGGAGCGTAACTTAGCACAATGGAAAAGGTCACAACCTTCATTAGTAGGCCACAAACAGCTCCCTTCCTTTCCAAATTGGTTTAAAGTGATCCGGAAATTTAATTAAACTTACATTCGATGTGGGGGACTGAGAGAGGTCTAGTTGGTGTGAGATTCAGAACGAAGTTGGTGTAAACATCCAAGTTGGGATTTGAGCGTTTGAAATCTAAACTCACAAATTTAAGAGTTGAAATTGGAGTAAGCTGACTGTAGCGAAACTTTCCTCCATATTTTCGCCACTCGGAATCGTATACCAAACACCAACTTATTAAATCTGAAATAAAACTCGGTGGGAGAACGTTAGCCTTCGGTGTCGCGACTACACTCCTCGAATACTGGAGGGGAATTTACTCCAGAAGTTATGGTTTCGGAAGACTTTGTTCAAGGAAACAATGATCATTTTTTAGAAACTCATTTATTGTTCACAGGAACTCATTCGTCCTGTTACCGCTCTCCATCCCAAGACGACCTCAGCAGTTGAGAAGGACGTTAAACCCCTATAGTATACCCCGGTATTCGACAAAACGGAACCGAAAACTTGTTCTGTTGTATCTCTCTGTATTTTTAACTCGCATCATGGCAGGGCAGAACAACCTGAATTCAAAGTCTTACGGTAGCTTCAGATGGGGATGGGTAGCAGGGGTGCTGACAGGTGGAAAAATGCGAAAAATGTGAAAATTTGCTAATAATAATAATATTATTATTAGCAAATTTTCACATTTAATAATATATAGAGACGATGCTCGAGGCATCCACCCACGCAAATTCCCCGGCGGCAGATGTTAACTGGAAGAAGTACCACCATTATTACAGTTGCTTTTTGCCTCATGAGGGAGAAAACCGGAGTACCCGGAGGAAACCCTCGTGCAACGGGAGGGAAACAACCGGAGAAAAACCCGTACATATACACTTCCCATCGCCAGGATCGAACCTGGGTCTGTAAGAAGCCATAGATGTACAGGTGGGACCAGGAGCCTATCGAATCTGACGCCCCAGTACTCGCAGCTACGCAGCTAATAGTAAAGAAAAATTAAAAATATGATAAAATGCGAAAAATACGAGTGACAGTAAGAAAAAAAAAGTAATCCCCACAAACTCGAGTGAAATCAACCAAATTATCCTCCCTTGGGCAAGGCGCATGCGCAACCATGAAGCCCAAAAAAAACTAAAACTGTCGAGAAATTATAAACATTACTACGTTACTAAAGAAAACTTTCTATATCATAAAATTGTGACACAGTGCTGTGACGTAATCATATGCGAAAAAGGAAGATATAGTAATAAAATAAATTAAAATTGCGAAAATGTGAAAAATGTGAAAAGTAGGTATACGAAATAGGTAAAAAAAATAAAAAGTAGGTATGCGAAAAATGTGGTAAAAATGAAAAGTAAGAATATGAAAAAAGGTGAAAAAAAAAACAGGTACTTTCGGCAGCATCCTGGGGTTTTCCCTCGCTGTTCCCTGTTCGACAGACTGGCAGGGACTACCTGCCCTGTGATGTCTCGTGCTCATGTTGATTGTGGCATGTAAAATACCCTAGGATTTCCGATAGGATTTACCTAGCAAAATTGACCCTCTCTCCTTCTGGTGCCATGGCTAACGCTGGGTGCGCGTCAAAAAGCTACAGGGGCTACCGTTTTCTGTTAGTAGTGAATTAACACTCCGGCAAAAAAAAAAATGAAGGTAATAAATTTTATTTTTATGTGGCGTTCCAGCGTAGGCTGCATAAATTTAAGAACAACAAATATCAATCCAAAAAAAGGTAGTCAATCAAATATTGCATTGCGATTGACATAGAAAAGTTACAATTTATTCCCCAGCGATTGACCGATATCACTCTTGGCCGATCCTACCGATATCCATAACTTTCCGATACAGTCTTTCATAGCACATGTCGATACTACTGTTAAAAAAAAATCCGAGCCCTCCTTCCAAAATGTAATTATCTCAAAAAAAAAACATACTTAATAAACTGATAATTTTTTTATGCTTGGGTTCAGTCATAATTGAGGTATGCAATTGAAGTATATGGCTTTGCCAACTAAACAGTTATTGAACGATTGCAGAAAATACAAAATAAAGCAGCAAAAATTTTATTTGCTATCAGATTTCTGCATAAGACAAAAGACATTTTCCGTAAGTTAGAAATTTTAAATGTAAGTCAACAAAGGGATTATACGATAATTAAAAATAAGTTCTTTAAAATTAAGGATAAACGCATGGTTAAACTGGAAAATAATACTTATCAAACTAAAAAAAATACATATTCTTCCAGAGCTCACACGAAACAAATATGGGGAAAAGTTGGAAAAATCTTACATACCACTCTTGGCAAATAAAATACCAAAAGAATTTTGGGAAATTAACACAATTGGACAAATAAAAAAAAAGGATAAAGCAGTAGCTTATTGAAAACAACTATGCTTAAAGACCCAATTGTATTTTCTGTGTTGAGTTATATGTTTATGTAAGAACTAGAGGAAGCCCGTGCTATGCACGGGGCCGGTCATGAATCAAGTTTACGGACACATTTCCCGGGACATTTTTCCGGGACATTTTTCCGGCACTCTTCCCTACGACTTGTCAGATTGATCGACCACTCATGCCTGCCTCCTGTTTCCATGCAGGTAGAATGGGTGAGCGCATTTACAATGCGGGCACGAGGAGGGGAGAAGTGATTGTTCGGCCCGACGACTTGTCAGATTGAACCTTTATTGAGTTGATCGACCACTCATGCCTGCCTCCTGTTTCCATGCAGGTAGAGTGGGAGAGTGCATTTTCAATGCGGGCGCGAGAAGGGGAGAAGTGGTTTTCCTTTTAGCCTTCCTTTTAGCCGACCTCCGAGATTATTATAAAGATACTCTGTTAAAATATGCCTACTGCACACAAGCTCTTTCTGTGTTTCGTAGCAGCCTTGGAAATGTTTTGTAAAGTAAAAATTTTTTTTTTTTAAAGTTGGTAATGCGATATCAAATTTACAGCGGATGAGAGAAAAACCCATTTAAGGCTATTTCTGAAAAAAAATTAATCCAACTTTTTTTTTCTCCAATGGGAGAAAACTAAAAATAATACAAAACCTATTTATATTCGACAGTCTTTTAACTACTTTAAATTAAATTTAAATTTTTGCTTTCACAATGTGAATGGCACCTAGTAGCAGTTAGCGTAACTTGTGGACAAAAACTACTTGACTTAGTCCCACCCCGAAGACGAAAACAACGTTCCGGCAGTACTTTTCACCATAGCAACAGCCACTGAGCACTAGATTAAAACCACCAACGACAACCACAGCCAGCATTCCTGTGATGAAAAGTTGGCGCACTTTTTCTAAACAGACAAATAAAAATTCTGTTCCTTGCTGGATATTAAAACCACACCCCCCCCCCCCCCCACCCGCTATTAATGGTTTTGTCGAAATCCGTCAGATGCTACAGCTCGACAGCATCTATATGCATGAACACTACGTAGCGAACATATCTTCCTGGAGGGAGCGGCTTTACTCGACGGCCGCCATTGTTTTTGTAACCATCTAGGATATCAACAAGGTGCTCTGATATCGAAAACATACAATCGATTATCTCCATTCGTTCTGGGGCGAACTCAGATAGGCCGCGGACACTATAATGAAGGTGTTTTATTTTTTAACCTAAAATCCGGTTTGTCCATTTGGGGTCTTTATTAAAAAAAACTGGAAACGTACCACGGCAAAATTAAGGCTAGTGTCATATTTTTACTGTGAACTAGCGATATCGTTCGTATCACTCACTCCAATGGCGTCGATCCATGCTTCCTGTAATTTTTTTGATGTATTGATTATGTCGACGCAAACTAATTGCAATATTATTTATTGCTCACAGTTCGTCCTATCAAATTCCTATAAGCACGCATGCATTTCACGACTGCTCATGACGTCATAGTTTTATCGGAAAAGTGTGTTCAAGCATAATAAACTTTGCATGAAGAAATTAGGACGTCATGAACAAACGTCATGAAAGCCAAAAAAAACGTTGGCGTTATCTTGCAGATTTTTTCGCGTGTTTGAGGGTCATAAAATTACAACGATAAAAATAGGCCTAACGGAAGCTCAATTTAATTATCTTTCATTTTGTCCCACACTCTCATATTTGTAGGTGCCTTGATTCAAGAGGAGCAGAGGTACACGCACATACGCACGCACGTACATTATAAATTTTTTTATGATTTAGATGGGCATTCAGTGTCAACCTGAACTCTATTTTGCACGATGTCACTCTTTTTGCCATCCCCAATTTCTCCTAAGATGAATTAATTCCTACACTACCTGTACATTCTTGAGCCTAATTACTTGGCTGTCTAATTACTTGACACAGAAGTGTTACTTTACGAAGTTTTTTTTGGCTTCCATATCAAGAAATTCAAATTTCAAATTTTTTCCCTAAAAGAAGAAAAAAAAAACCGGGAAGGGTGTACGTTAGTTCAGACCGTTATCAGACGCCAGGGCCTAATTTAAATAGCTAACAAACAAACAAACTGCACGAGCTGTCTGTTTAATGAAATTCCTTAATTTCCTATTCCAATTAAACGTGATTAACAAAATGTTACACGACACACACAATGCAGAGTGCCTTAAAACATTAATCACCATGACAACCATGATAGCAGAGATGAGTTGGTCTAATTCGTACTGAAAATGGAAACGCGCGGAGACTTAAAGGGAAATTTCTGGAATTTTTTTTTACTTATTTCTGTCATTTCTGTAAAGTCGAGAAAAAACCGGTTCCGTTCAGTTGTGCAGCCGTCGATGTACAGGCAGTGCAGCTGCACCGAGGCTCCCGACCAAGGCTCATTGGTTTACCGAATAACTAACAAACGTCGGATCACATGAGTTTCTCAGTAAGTCTCGTCGACAGTTAGAATACGCATCCGCTCAAAGAAGAAGTGCCAGATAAACATTTCATTACGAGGCAGACATACGTTAATGTCGATGTTAAAATTACTACAAGGAATTACCAAGTGTCCTTGGTAATTTTTAATGTCGACAGTAAAGGCCGGTTGCCACTAAATTAGTATAATTGCAGCATCTAGGCCGATCGAGTTCTCTCTCGCAGGAAGCAAAGGAATACACAAAGCAAAACTTTTAAAAGCAACAAACAAGCCACTTGACTCGTTAATTATCGAGTAAAAATTTGGTACGCCCTTGTGCACCTGGAAACAAGCTGTAAAAATTAACGATATTAGTGTCACCAGATGGCGGCAGGGAATTTTCTTTATATTTTTCCGTGGCGCCATCTAGTGACATCATTATCGTTAATCTTTATAGCTTGTTCCAGGTGCACGAGGGCGTACCAAATTTTTACTCAACAATTAACGAGTCACGTGGCTAGTTTGTTGCGTTTACAAGTTTTGCTTTGTGCATTCCTTTGCTTCCTGCGATAGAGAACTTGGTGGGCCTAGATGCTGCAATGCTAATTTGGTGGCAACCGGCCTTTAAGGTATATCTGCCTAGTTTTGGTATTTTTAAACTGCGGGACTGTTGCTGGTCTGAGCTGACGCACGTTCCGATTTCTGGTAAAGGGTTAACGAAGCAAGCAGTCTGCATTAGAGACTGGCCTTGTGAGGAAACACTATACACGATGGAACGTTTTAACGGGGATGCGTTTTTTGTAGCGCAGACATTTGCCTATAGTGGGTCACGTTGGAGGTTTGACGCACTGCCTGCTGAAATCTTTGCGCCAGAAGGCGAGAGGGACAAATTTGCTGGGTAATTCCGATCGAAAATTCCTAGGATCTTGAAAAATCGTAAAATCGACATGAGGACGATGAATCACAGAGCCCTTCTTTTCTCTTCCCTAAAATGACGTGTGGAATTTCATCTGAAGATGGGAGGTCGACCTCCCGAAACCTAGTGTCCGTTTTTCTTGCCTGGCTTGAAACCGGGATGTCTGCCACATATGCTGATAGTCGTACTTAACCGCCGGGACTTGGCATCGCACATCTCGTGCAGCAAGGATAAGAACTATATATATAAATATATATATATAATGAAAGGGGGGAAACCAAACCTGCGTCAGAAGCCATTTTGTAGACCAATCCGTACCTGAGTTGTCAAAGAAGGAGTTACAGCCAGTGTCATGCACAAGAAAAAAACGGACACTCGTTTTGGTAGGTCAACCTTCTATCTTCAGGAGAAATTAAAACACTTTAAAAATTTAAAAACATTTAAAATTCACGGCAGTGTGCCGAGTCACAAAATCCATACAAACAAACCAGTTTAGGCATAGTCCAGGCCTAAAACTTTAAAAATATTTTTCCATACGTGTTGCCAGATGGGCGACCGGAAGTTCGGGCGCCTGTTTGGCAACACGTATTAATTGGTATGTAAAAATATTTTTGACGTTTTAGGCCTGGACTATAAGCCTAAACGGGTTTGTTTGTATGGATTTGGTGACTCGGCAGATACGGCGATGAATTTTAAATGTTTTTTTTTTTTTTGTTGTTGTTGTTTTTTACAATTTTTAAAGAGTTTTAATTTCACCTGAAGATGGGAGGTTGGCCTCCCGACACCTAGTGTCCGTTTTTCTTGTGCACGATACTGGCTCTAACTCCTTCTTATCCGCTAAAAGTGCTAAACCAAGGTTCCCACCATCCAGGAAAACCTGAAAAACTCAGGGAATTTAAACTTAGGTTTAAAACTCAGGGAGAACTCAGGGAATTCTCTGATTTTTTACGAAAAACCTGGAAAACTCACGGAAAAAATTAAGATTTTAAAATAATGTATTTTTCCCATTTAAAAGATTCAGCCTTTTTAACACAAACCTGGTAAAAATGTGTGAAAAAAATATCTTCCTAAAATTACCGTAAATAGCCTGGAAAATGACTTCATCTACTCTGGAAAACTCAGGAAAACTGATTTCAGTATTATATGGTGGGAACCCTGTAAAACTGCTCAATATAGTTAGTACCTGTGTTGAGCGTCGTTATTAAACTTTAACGCTTACATGCTGTGACAATTACTAGTAGTCACGATGGACGTCTTTGTCGATAACTTGCTGGGAGTTTGAGGTCCGGCTGTTCCCTCCAGCTGCACGATGGTTATTTTCTGCTTGCTACAAATAACTTACATGCCAAAAATTAAAGTCATTTCAGAGTTGCGGTCTAGTTTCCGATGATGGAGTTTAATGCTCGCATTTTGTAAGCGGCTGGTGGACTTGGGACGACAGGGTTGGGAACACGTTTAACATCCTGGGAGTTGGGAGGTCTTGGAATTTCTGGTTAAGGCGATCGAAATTGGACCTTGAAGAGATGCGCTAACCAAAGTGGAATGAGTTGTTTTTCTCCAACTCTGCCAAAAAGTGAGCTCCATCAAAGAAGCTTGGAAGACACAAATGGACGTGCCGCTGCCAAAATGAATACGGTGCAAGACACCCGGGCCTAAGCGTAGGCGGAAGGGGGGGGGATCACGAGAAAAAGGCCTCAATGTTTACGAAATAAATATTATAAAATAGGCTAAAACCTTACACCCAAAAATTATTTACTCGTTAGGGGCCAAAGTTCTGTCTTCGCACAACCAACCGAAAAAGTGTAATTGCTGTACTGGGACATACATTCAACAAGGGGCACAGATGTAGATTGAAACACCTTCTTCTGTGGAGGTTTGAAGGGCATCAACGCTTGTACTAGCTGTAATCTGTTAACCAATATTTGAGTTTTGTTGTGCGTTGATTTGTCCATTTTGTCCCGTTTGTTGGGTAGTTCTTTCAGTAATATGACCTAACCTAACCTAACCAAACTTATTTCTGGAAATATAGTCTTGCCGTACTTTATCAAAAAGTGGACTCTTGCAGTCCGTAACTGAAGGAAAATATTCAGATAAAAAATTGAAGGTGCAATCAACTTTTTTGTCTCTTAGAGATTTCATTTTGGGTAAGTCCAGTGAAGTGGATCTTCGTGGCAATCATGAAAACTCCGTGCAGGGAAAGCTGGGAGCTACGATTTTGTCCGTCCGTTGCCTTTTTCAACTCGGGATCGGTACTAGATAGAGACGAACTGTTTTCAGCCTTAGATTCAGCGTCCAAAATTAATTAAAAAGACTAAAAAGAAAACAAACAAAAAAAAACCTGAAATATGAAGCGGAAGTGGCCCAAGACGTGGAAGTAGCGGAAGTGTACAGAAGACCGGTTACGACCTTGAATTTTCCTTGCACCCTTCCTTGCCATTAAGAGCCTTTGTCTCCTTTAATCAACTCAGCAAAGTTTAATCGTTCTAAAATGACTTCTAATGACAGTGCCGTTGAAGAGATAGGGAAAGAAAGGGAACACGCAAACAGTGAAAAAGGAGATTTCGAACTTCTTCCTTTTTCTTAAAGCCCCCAAAAGACCCCTTCACGTAAGAAGGTAAGCTTTCAAGTCTTGTTTTTACATCTTCTGTTCAAAGAATAGAACATCGCTGGAGACCAGACCTTCGAAAAGATGTAACGAAATAAAAAAAGGGGTACAAGAAAAGAACCCTGCGATATGCCTTTGCTATTTCTATTTCTTTTTTTTTGGCTCAAGGTGTTCCTCTCCCAAGAGATTAAGACCTCTGTGGGAGTCTGACGGGCGGTAGGGGGGCGCTGGGAATCGGGTTGTTGGATGATTTAAGTTCCTCCCCGTCAAAAGAGTGGCAGGTAACGACCTAAACCACCCACGGGTTTCTAGCGAGAGGGCTGGTATCAAATCACGCTTCAGGTGAAGCAGAAGGAAGAGATGTAAAGAAAAAATGTTAAAAATAAAAGAATTTACCGTCCCACCCGTCAGTCAGAACCAGAGTTAACAAGAAGCGCTTGCCACATCGATTGTTACTGTTTAGCGCTCCCTCAAACCCAGTTGTCAACAAGGTCGAGTGGAACGAGAGTGTACGGGAAGGTTGGTCCTTCCCCAGCTCATTAAGTCGTTTACCCGTCAATATTTCGTGTAACGTCACTGGTTCCGGTCTGGTTTGGCTTGTGCGCATGTGCGTAAGCTGTCGAGCTGCATTGTGACGTCAATGGCACCAGCAAAATCAACAGCCAATGGAAAAGCAATATGCAGAAGCTCGGGAGAGACTCCCCCCCCCCCCCCAGGTTTTCAATGTTTACAGACCCACGCCTACTGGGGTGACTGCATCTATGACAGCCTGCCGCATGAAAGTCTACGTAATTCCGTGGTGTAGGGGCGCTTACCCTCCACGAAATCAATTTTTCTCGAAAGTTAGGAAGTTCTAATTAATGCTACTGTGCTTGAAGGGGTTAACAATTAAAAACACGTTCTTGATGCGAGAAACCACAAGGACATTCAAACACAAATTTTATTTTCAACGAGAAATTTCTAACCTTATACCTACGCAGTTGCAAAGCATTTGAGTTCCGCCAAGAGTTCTGCTAATCATGTTATGGAAATTCAAGGAACCAGGATAATTTAATCAGCCAGTAGAAAAAATGTGATTGATGCTATACCACACGCCATGGCTGTTTGCTGTGACGTGCATATCACGTGACTGGGCTAGTACAATCAGACAGCCAAACAGCCGTTGTTCTCGTTCGTCATTGGCTAACTCATGGTGACGTCACGGCAAACAGCCGTTGCGCATGCTTTAGAAGCGTATCCATTACCAGTTAATCGTGAGTGAGTTGTGAACTGTAAAAAAATTCCAACTAATGGAAAAGTGGCAAAATAATTTCAATCAGTGGCCTATAAATCAAATACAGGGATCAGTTTCACGTTGAGAATCTTTCCAAGCTGGCTGGTCCAAGTTGAAGGTCAACCCTTTTAATGAGGTTTTAGTTTTGTGTTTAGCAATTTTACGTTTAGGAATTTTGTTTCGAAATATGTTTAGGAATTAGGAATTTTGTGTTTAGGAATTTTAAAGAAGTGGTAGTTGTGCCTGAGCGGTGAGAGAGCTCAGCCTGGTTCCTTGAGGTTTGCGGATCTCGTCGAACCCCGGAAAGGGGATCTTTGCAAAGTCCCCGCCAGGACTGGCGGCCAGGGTAGCGTGGGAGGCTACACCATGCTCCTTCAGCAGGTATGGGAACTTATTCTGGCAAATTCTGGACAATCTTTCGGCCCCCTACGATGATCGGCGGTTTCCCGGTTCAAATCCCTGGGTTTGTCCCTCCCTTTACCAGATATTTCTTCTCTCAAAAAAAAAAAAAGGCTGGTAATGTTCAATATTGAGCCGGTTCAGCCACACAAGCAGTAAATTGCTTCGGTTAACTTAAGACTCAAAGAAATTAATTTAAAAAAAAAAATAGATAAATAAATTGTACGTATACTGAAGGGTAAATATGTAAGATGGTTCCAAGAACAAAGATACCCACTGACCGGCTGGAGAAATCCTCTCGGAGTTAAAACAACGACAGACAATTTTAATTTTCAGTACTTATCAACACCTATGTACCTGGTCACCTATGTGCCTTGTTGTATTTGTTAGGTGACCAAGGCATATATATGTTAATAAGTGCTGAAAATTGAAATTGTTTGTCGTTGTTTTGACTCCGAGTGAATTTCTCCAGAGCAGTCAGTGGGTACCTTTGCTCTTGACGCCCTCCAAACTCGGAAAATTATTTTTATCTTTAAGATGGTTCGTTGTGAGTGCACATTCTCATTATGGTCGTTTGTTTGTGTTTAGGTGACCTGGAGGAGAAATTTCTCGTTGAAAATTACATTTATGTTTCGAATGTCCGTCCTTGTGGTTTTCTCGCACCAGGAACGTGCTTTTTAATTTTCGTGAAGTTCTATCCTGAGGCTTCAACTCCGTATTTTTAGTCAAGCCCGCTCTATGAATCCGTTCTGGAAGGAAGCGACTAGAAACATTGTCTGCCGTAAATGTTATTACGTAATCCCACTTTTTTATTACGTTTGCCCACCTAGATCTTCAATCAGCCACTCCCTCGTAACGCTGTGACGTCGGCAATGCGTAAGCCACTTACGACGGTACGGTTGTTTCCACAAGGATGCCTGCGGGTTCATCTCAGCAGGCCTCTCTTCCGCTAGAGGTATGGGGGGTAGGGGGAGGGGGTAATATGAAACGTAACGAACATAAGTTGCGTTTTTATTTATTTAGGTGTGCTGGTTTATGCAAATAAGAAAAGAGGAAGGAACCAGGAACGACGCTAGAATAATTTTAGTGGTGAGGCGGCAGTGGGGCAGCAATTTTAGCCAGGGGGGCGAACCGAAAAATGCTACTTTTGCGGTCCCCCCTCTCAAAAAAAAAAGAATAAGAGTAAAAATAACACTCATGCAATGCTTTCTCACACGAAACGTTCTTAACTGTTTTCTACACCATTTTTTTTTTATATTTGTAAAACCAGCTGAAAAAGATGATTTACAACTCTCACAGTAAAACCTAGGCTTTATTGATGTGACCCCAAGTCCTTGCTGTCGCTGTGAAAGAAACTAACGTAGTTTTCTTAATACGTTACCAGAATTTTCTTCGTTTATACGTCTGATTTTGATCTGATGGTGGGGGGGGGGCAAAAATTTAGAGGGGCCCCCCCCCCCCCCCCCCCCCCTTCCCTAGCGTCGTCCCTGAGAGGAACTCTCCTGTGCTGTCTTTTGATCACTGACTGGGGCGTTAATAAGACAGGGAAACAAAACCATATGAAAGACCAGCGCAGGTGAATTTAACGGAGAAACACCGCTCCAAGCAGGGTTCGTACACGGCCTTGGAATTCCTTGAAAAGCCTTGAATTTGAAAACCGAAAATTCAAGGCTTGAAAAACCTTGAAATTTCGAATTCTTGCTGTCGGAGCCTCGAAACGGCCTTGAGTTTTGTGCGTATATACTTTGTTTGGAATGAGGTTTTAATGCCCACAACAGTAATATTAATTAAGTTATAAAATTAAAGAAATGAATTGGAAATAGTTTTGTCAGTGAGCCGAATCTATTTCTTTTGAGAATAGTGAGTGGTTCATTCGGGTTGGATTGGGATAGAAAACTTGAGAGGTGCCGTGCTGTGCAAGCAATGTTTGCTGGAAGGGGCAGCTGAGGAAGTAGTGCTTCACTTGCTGTTAAAGTGTGCGCGGCCTATCTTGAGTTCGCTGCAGAACGAAGACAGATAATCTATTGTACTTTTTTGGTAGCAGAGTACCTTGTTGATATCCAAAATGGTTACAAAAACAATGGCGGCCTTCGATTAAAGCCGCTCCCTCCAGGAAGACGTAGCCGCTCATAAAATACTTCCAGGACTCAAGATACTCCGCGCACACAATAGGTGATGTATTCCTCCTAATTTTAAAAGCCTTCTGTTTAAAAGAGCGTCGAAATTGGTTTAAGTTAGGCTTCAAAGGCATTAAAAAGCCACGAAAAAGCCCGGAAAATGGTTTCGTCTGTAATGTACGAATCCCGTCCAAGATGCTACATATATGATTCGGGATTTGAGGGGTGCTACAAAGTGTTCACTGCGTCGCCTCCATGCCGCTCTTGTGTTGGCAGGGGGTTTAACACTGAGGAGGGAGAGAGAGAGGTAGGACAATGTTGAAGCGGAACACCGAAAAAAAAAAACACACACACACACAAAAATAAATTGCTCTTTCCCTAAACAAGACAGACAGTGTATAAAAAATTTAAACGAAAAAAAAAGAACCATATTTGAGCACTTGCATGTCACACTTTTATGTCCTTGGCGTCCATAAATGTCTTAGGAGCGTTTGAAATCCATTAACTAGACCCATTTTGAAGATCAAAATAAACCTGAAGCACACGAATAATTTTCAAAAAAGCCAAAAGGGCTACACGCCGTTCAAACACAGTACAAGGCTAATTTTCGATGCTTCGAATAGGATCCTTTTCAAGCAAAACTAGCAAGCAATGCCGTTACACTACAAAGAACAATTACGTATTGGCAGTCACATGAAACTAGAATTAAAAGTAAAAAAAAAACTGTAGGTGTAGCCCACTTACGGTCTCGTATTGCTTCTGAAAGGAATTTTGGCTGAAAGCTTCGTTGTTTCGCGAGTTTTCTTTTTTTCCAAATAATAATAATAATAGTAATGAATCTATTACGTTTTCAAGGCTCGAAGTTTTATAAATAAAAGTCGTGAGAGCTGCAATACATATACAGTATTTTATACAACAAATAAATAATACACTTAATACGTAATAAATTACACAATATATCCAAAATACTTAATTATGTAAAAAGGAGTTTTTTTTTTTAATAAAATTAATTCACAATAAAATCCACTGTTTAGTTATTTTTTTTCCCCTATTCAGGCAATCTTCACCTTTAGTTTTTATAAGAATTTACAATACTTGTTTTAATTATTTTTTTTTCAAAATTCCTTTGCTTTGGTAGTTTAATACTGATGGGTTCAATTTATTGAAAATGTTTGGTATATGTAATAGGGTTTGTTTCTTAATCCGAAAGCATTGTTTCACACCGGTATTTTATAATTATATTTCTGCGTTTTTTCCCCTAATCGTATGCTTTTGTTGCCATCATAATTTTTATGTGTATTTATGTGTAAATGATGATGAGAATAATAATTTCTTTAGGAAAAAAAGAAACCAATTGGAACAGGTATTAAACAGGACAAAAAGCCAAATAGCCGTGAGAATGGGTAAATGGAGAAACATGGGTGAAACCCTATTTACGTTGCCTATTGGACTTAAATGTCAGACTGCCTGAGCGGCGACCTCAGTATAAATACGAATGCAAACCTATTTACGCTTCCTTTTGGACTTAAATGTCAAATTGCCTGACCAGGGAATTGAACCCACGACCTTTGCCTATTCCGAGGACCTCGACGTTTGGTTCCAAAGGTCGTGGCATCAATTCCCCGCTCAGGCAATCTGACACTTAAGTCCAAAAGGAAGTGTAAATAGGTTTGCATTCGTATTTATTTCATCGGAACAGGTAGGATCCTCGTGGGCAGGCCTCGTTCCTGTACCGTAAAGTTTCCTCCTCCACCTACACTTCCGTTGTTGTGATGGTTTTACGCACCAGTAAGCCTCTTACTACGTTAGGAAAACAAAAATCTTGTCAAACAAAGAAGCTTTCAGCAAAATTCTTTTCGGAAGTACGGGCGAGTTGACACGAGGGGAAGGAATATCGTCACCACCTTTTTTTTTCCCCTTTCCTTCTGCTAATTACACCAAATAATTTCGTTGGTATTTTAATACTTCCGTAAAAAAAAATTGTTAGGAAAATAGGATAGGTGGAATTTTGGAATCCGGCTGTAGTCTGCACCCAATTAGCCTTTAATTATTTCCATTTTTTTTTCGAGGTAGTTGTTTAGACGGAATATCCGAGCTATGTGAGGAATTTTTGTCATTTAAAATTAGAACGACTAACAAACCTTGCCGCCTGAGGTCAGAGCAGCAACTTCAGAAATTTCATGTCGGAGTTACGGGCTGGGAAGGGAGACACGTGCGACGGAACGCAGAAAATGGAAACAGGTGGGTAGGGAAAGCCAGCGGATTTTTTTTTCAATTTTCTAGTCACCAACTTGGAGTCATACTGTTTAACCTACCCACATCTAACAAAAAAAATGCTTTTATTTTAGATTTTATTATATGACTCAAAATTTTGAGTATTTTTCGTGTCTGTGTGCCCCTGCACCTAATATTTTATTTTAACTATAAAATAATAGATGTTGAACATTCACAGTTGGGGTGTAGGGGAAGGGTTATGAGTGGCTCCTTACTGCTATTTTGGGGGGAACCACCTCCCCCTCTCCCCCTCCTCAAGCCTAAACAGGTATAGGAAAAAAAATAATGTCATAAGAAAATAAATATATCCCCGCCTCATTTGTCCTACAGAACAGAACTTAAAACCACTCCATCTTCCTTGTTCGTAACCGAATTCTTCGCGCCGCTGACGTAACTTAATCCTTACCAAACGTTACAAAGCAACGGGAACATCTGGTAAGCATGAGAGAAAAAAACACCTTTTTCGGGATGATATGTTTACGGTTTTCAGTGGTACTAGCTAATAGTAAAATAGCAAGTAAAAGTTGTCAAAACTGGTGAATCTGGTTTTCATATTCATTGCCTGATAACACCGTGAAGTAACGTCCTTGTCGAATTTGGCGGTTCTGGTTTTCTGTGTTGCTAACTAGTATTCGTTACCTAATAAGACCGACGTCTTTGTGGAATTTGACGATTCTGATTTTCAGTGTTGCTGACGATTCTGAATTTCTGTGTTGCTAACTAGTACTCGCCACTTAAAACAACGTCAAGTAACGTCTTTGCCAAATTTGACGATTCTGGTCTTCAGTGTTGCGGACGGTTCTGGTTTTCTGTGTTGCTAACTAACATTCTACCTAATGGCACTGTATAAGTAACGTCTTTGTCAAATTTGCGAGGACACAGCTAATTATAAGCTACGGCTTAATTTCTTAAAAACTCATTAACTTCTATAAACACGGTCGACGCGCTGTTCAAATTACTCTCTGTCTAGTTTTAAAATTATCTTTTTATTAGGTCTGACAGAATAATAAATCTGTCTTTATTTACTAGGATGGCAGGAAGAGCAGAGTGGACCCTGAGCCTGATAATAGACATTTTCATTTTTATTTTTTATTTTGTTATTTAAATTTTTTTTTTTATCTGCGTTTGTGGTCGGCTGTCAGAAAACGCTGGCGGCCATGTTTGCCGTCGCGAATGATCTGATAAACGGTAGCAAAATATTAGCTAACTGAACGTTTAAAGGCGTGTAAACGTGTGTTTACATCTTCCCTTCCTCCCCACGTCCGTCCAATACAAGTCATCAATCACGCAATGTCAACAACAAAAAGCCAATAACTCAGATAAACTCATGAGTGACTTGAGGTTAATTATGGAGCCTATTTATGACAAACTTGATTAAAAATGTTATCGCTTAACTAAAAATTTGTTTTCTGGGTAAAGTGCTCCCACATTGCCAGTAGGTATAT
>JAHWFP010089858.1:37789-53352 GCA_023313725.1 Lithobius niger
TAATGCTAAGGTGTGACGTCGAGCCAACATCTAGTTATTTGAGATTTAAAAAAAAATTATTTTAAAATTTTATTTGTGAAACATGACGTAAATTCCTGAACTCAAACTTCCGGTTTAAACTTCCTATCTGCGAAATTCTCACGTACGCGAGGACGTCCCTATATCCAGTCCCAGTCACCGACATTTGTGTTTAAGGTAAAACCGTATTTTTTCTACTTTATTAGTTTAAATAAGATATAACGTATAAAATGCGCTTTTCGCTTGAGTCTCGTAGGTTTTTAGGTGTGTTTAGAAGGTGTCAGTAGGCTAGTTTTCGTACCGTCGGAACGAAAGGTTATCGGGGGGGGGGGGGGGGGGTTCGGCTTAGACTATTCATTCATGGATGGGGGTGGGGAGGGGGCTAACATCGTGCGCGATGTTTTTTTTCGTGTTAGTGCGGAAAATGTCGCCAGGTTATAAATGTGCTGTTCGCTTGAGTATCGTATGTTTTTAGGTGTATTAGGGTGTGTTTACAAGTGTCGGTAGCCTAGTTTTAGTACTGTCGGAGCGAAAGGTTGGCGGATTGGGCCATTCTTACATGGGTGGGGTTCTAGCATAGTAGCCTACGCGAGGTTTTTTTTTCTTGTTAGTACGATAAATGTCGCAAGTTGCAAATGTGCTTATTTATGTTGGTTGAATTTGTGTTGTGTACGGTAGTTTTGCAAAGTATGTCACGTGGTAGAGCAGTGGTTGTGTGGAACGCGGAAAAAGTGTTAGATTATCAAAAAAAGTGTGGGTTATCAAAAAAAGTGTGGGTTATCAAAATTAACCCACGGTCACGTGTGTGGGTTTTCAGGTTAACCGTATATAACGGCTACACTTTTAGCATTGGGATGTGTTGGCGTGACGTCACCACCGTGCATTAAACAGTATTATTGTTTAAAATCGTCTTCACTCACTGCATAAATTTATTGTGATTCCCTATGCAGACAGAGGTACAGTTAGCAAAACATCACAATTACAGTTTTTTTTTTTTTACATTGGTTTCGTCCTCTTATTCTTGCTTTCGTCCGCTTACAATACAAAAATGAACGAAAGCAAAATGAAAGTGGACAAAACTGAAATAAAAGGAAGAAACCAACCCAAAAAAAATCCTGTAAAAATGTTAACTGTTAACTGTTTCAGAACTATTTCTCAATTTTTAAGATATCAGAATAGATGAAAGGCAAAAATCCACTACATCAAGAATCAAGCAAGTAATTCGTAATCGATTAAGAAATCACTAGGAATTAAACGAATTTGTTATTAGGGATCGGCCGATATGACTTTTAACCGATACGATACGATACCGATGAACGGTAAACCGATTCGATGCGATGCCGATGTCGATACCGATAATAATAATACAAAATCGCGACTAAAAGTTTAAATTACATACAAAAAAATGCAACTTCGGTTTCTGGTTTTGTGTGGGTTCCAACTGTTGAGATCATCCAAAAAGTTCAGTGCAGCAATAACAGCATTTTTTTACTCTTATTCCTACACATGGCTTCAGTATATTCATCTTCTCAGTTAGATTTTAGTTGGTTGTTGTAAAACTTAGATCATGGAACTACTGTCGCCTGCTACATTTTCATTACAAACTGAGCAAATGGCGTCGCTTTTCTCACTCGGTTGTTGCTTTTGCCACGCTTTGGTGTCAGTTTTTCAGGGAAGACAGTTGCGTTTCTTGGCATAACAAATATCTGTAATATTGGTCCGATACCGATATGGCAAAAATACCGTTAAATACAGATTATACTGATATCAATATCGGACTATCCCTATTTATTAAGCCTAAAATTTGTAGGTTAAACAGGAATTGGTGGTAACGAAAAGCTTTCTTTTACTGGAGAAAAAAAACAGTGAAAACAATAGCGTGCATTATGTAAGTCTTGCTTCCGTCTATTCCCCTTCCCCTCTTCTTCCTCTCCCCGTCCCCTACAATTTGTGAACTGGAACCATGATCAGAAAATTATATTTTCGACTCCTAGCTGATGCGCAGTCGCCCCTCCAAAAATTTCATCCTGGATCAGCTGCTGGCTATAATGCCCCCATTGCTGCTGTGAAATCGACAATTTGTGTGTTTTAGAACGAAACTCCCTTCCAGATTTAATTTCCCGAGCGAAAAGATCGAGGGAAATTTGCAGGGAAGGAGCAATGCCGGGCCAACTTCAGCAAATCTGGAGGGGCAAAGCATAATTTGACGCCCCTCTATCTGCAACTACATTTCTGGGAACTCCTTTTCATTTTGAGGTTATTTTTTTTTTTTGGGGGGGGGAGGGCTATAAAAAATAAAATAAAGAGTCCTAAGTAAAATTAATTTTTAAAAATATAAAAATTGAAATTAAACGTACTTCTTGTTTTTTACGCAAACTGTTAATAGATGCTTGCATCTGTCATCTTCTTATCGTAATTTTTCCTTGGTCCAGTGCTGCGCCCCTGACTTCTTTAGCATACGTTTTAACATGACTATCTTATCAGTGGAAAATCTGTCTTTCAAATACTGCCTATACCCATGTTTTTGCTAATTGTTTTCTTCTTAACAAGGGTTATACGTCACGTGGCAAGCTAGGGGTGGGTCGATACGGATTTGAGGCGGGGATTAAGGGCCATTGACAACAAAATACGTGATCCTGACAACGGTTAATGCCCGGTGATGAATTCTGGTGACATTATTATTTTTTGTTAATTACTATAATTGCTAATCAGTGAATGTAAATTTTAAAAAGATATATTTTTTTTTAAATGTAAACACATAAGCCACCCGAATTTGGCGCTCGTATTTGGTTCCCACAAAAATACTGAAATAATTCCCCTGAGTTTTCCAGGATTTCCATAGTAGCCTATGTCAATTTCCAGGTTATTTACTGAAATTTCAGAAATTTTTCTATGTATTCTACCAGTTTCACTTGTTTATAGGACTGACTCAGTGCAAAAGAGTAGCCCAGTTTAATGAACTTGTAGGTGTTAACACAGAAATATAAAAAAAAATTTATTTTACCACAATGTCCCACAAAATATGTTTATTACGCACCTAAGACTAGACATTGTTTCCCTGAATTTTTCACGTTTTTTTGTGTGACAAATCGGAGAATTCTCTGAGTTTTCCTTGATTTTTCCATGTTTTTTGTGACAAATCGGAAAATTCCCTGAGTTTTCCATGTTTTTTTTGTGACAAATAAAAGAATTCTCTGAGTTTTCCATGTTTTTGTGACAAATTGTAGAATACCCTCACTTTTCACTGAGTTTCCATGTTTTTGTGACAAATTGTAGAATACCCTCACTTTTCCTTGAGTTTCCATGTTTTTGTGACAAATCGAGAATTCCCTGAGTTTTACATGTTTTTTTGTGACAAATCGGATAAATGACTGAGTTTTCCCTGAGTTTCAAATCTAGTTTCAATTCTCTTGAGTTTTGCAGGTTTTCCAGGTTGGTGAGAACCCTGTGTTAGTCATTTGTAAACCAGCCGTATGTTACGGACCTGGGAAGGATCTTCGTGCTAAAACGCACAATTTATCAATTTCATGAAAGCACGAGTGGCATACCGCGTAAGTTTTTATCTTTCCTTAAAAGAAGTCACCGAAGTAAATTCTATTTACGTTTTCGATTTCGATTTACGAATAATTTCGATTTACGATGTTTACTTTTACGTTGTTTATGATGTCAACGATATTTTCCTCTATTTACCGCAGCGATGCTATAGCCTCCGGTGCATTTCGTCATCCTCCCCGTATAATTTTGCTTGCTTCAGTGTTGGTATTTCGCATTAAGTAGCCTAAACCGAATTTCTATGTCACTCAAGACTGAAGTTAAACGTAAAAGCTCCGAATTCTGACGAGAAGTAGCTTCGTGTTTCCGTAAAAAACCGGCGATTCACGAAGATGACGTCATTGCATTGCCATAGCATGGGTAGAACGAGAATGAAAGTAAATCTCTTCGTCTAAGTGAGATATACTATACAGATCTATGGTTTGTTTGACGGTGACCATTCAGGGAAATTTTTCACACGTATTCATTCGATGAAAACGTACACAGTTTAATTCTTAACGTACGTTTTTCCGCAAAAGTAAAAACGGACACTAGTTCGACAAATGCCATATAGGGTCAGGACCCGCTACGAAGGATGGAACAAGAGGTAGAATTGAGTTGAAGACTCCTCCTTCCTACCGCTTCTGGTAAAGAACCCATTATCATCTTAAAGCAGCTTCTTTAAAATTTGTGGTGTTCCCAACCAGAAGGGGATAAGTGCCGAAAAGTAAATTTTTCAGGAGGACATAAAACGTTTTATATCCCGCAATACACAAGCAAAAACCTTCCACATCCCCAAAAATGTCCTGCTGATTATTAGGGAGGCATTTAGAGAACAGTTAGCATCAATATTTTATTTATAAAGTGGATTTTTAAGTTTTGGGGAAATATTCAGAGCAAGAAAGTAAAGGGGTATGTCTTGTAATGCAGAGAGCGTTCAGCGGCACTTACGTACCTCCTTTCACAGACCGTACAGCGGCTCTTGTTTTCAGATGGCTAGCTGTTGGTGGCGCCGTCTAGTGTCAACGACCCGGCGCAAAAACTCTTTAGGTCAAGAACGAATAAAATTATGTATATATATATATATTTTTTTTTTGTCATGGTACGATGCGGGCAAGAAAGAGGTACGTGCCAAAAGAAATCTGAAATGGCCAACTCGGGCACTTACCCATCCCCCTTCCTGTGATTTATTTACCTTGATTACCTTGATTTCGCCAGATTTATTTACCTTGGTAACGCTGGTGAGACATCCCAGCAAAAAATTCGGCAATTTTATTATATTTTATATATGTGAGGACAAGGGATGGATTTCCGACAAAACGTAACTTTTATTGAAGGCCGAATTTTGTATATGAACATCACTTTTTTTTAATAATTTTTGAGGCAGCTAGTTTACGGATTTTTATCTGGCCGTAAACCAATGTCAAACTAATTGCCTAAAAAAACTGTAGTGTGGTTTAATGTACAAAATTCAGCCTGTTGCAATTATGGGGTCTGCTGGTTCATAACTGCTGAAAAAAATCTGTTTCTATTGGTCGAGAGTATAAATTGCTGTTTTAAGCTGAACCGAGCCAGTAGTGCATGCTCACAAGCACATTAATGCGCTAATGCAACTCGGCATTAAATTAATTTTAGGCAGTCGAAATGTATTACGTATGTACTTTTTGAAATATGGTATCCTAACTAGAGGAAGCCCGTGTTACACACGGATGGTATTATAGTCTATTCCACATTATGTCTGCAGGAAACTGACTGTATGACGCCACGTTTCGTTGCACTACGAGTGCAAAAATATGTGAATATCACACTTGTATACACTACACAGTCACTGTTAAGAGTCCATGACTGGGATATTTACATGTTTTTGCACTGGTAGTGGAAGAAAACGAGGTGTCATACAGTCGGTTTTCTGCAAACATAATGTGGAACAGAGTAAAGCTCAGTGGAAACCCACAAACTAAAAAGTGGAAACCCGACCAATCAGATTTTTGCGTGTGCTGGCTAAAAAAAACGCTGATTTTCGTTCACTTCGCTCACTCAATCAGCGATCCCAAGCCCGACACAGCTCGGACCCCTTTTCCGCACCGGGTCTCCGAGCACTGACATTTGAATATGGAATAATAAATAAATACGCTTTTGTAGAACAAAGTTGAAACCTTTAGCCCGGCGGCTTTGGCATTTTTGTTTTTTTTCTTCTGGGCGAGGGAGAAAGTAATTCGCCGGACAATCTGTGGTTTGTTTGCCGGTGACCATTCAGGGACATTTTTCACACGTATTTATTCAATGAAAACCTACACAGTTTAATTCTTAACGTACGTTTTTCCGCAAAAGTAAAAACGGACACTAGTTCGACAAATGCCGTAAAGGGTCAGGACTCGGTACGAAGGGTGGAACAAGAGGTACAGAATTGTGTTGAAGACTCCGCCTTCATACCGCTTCTGGTAGAACCCATTATCATCTTAAAGCAGATTCTTTAAAATGTGAGATGTTCCCCCAACCAGAAGGGAGGTAAGTGCCGAAAAGTAAATTTTTCAGAAGGACATAAAACGTTGCGGGTTCTGTTTTCATTTAGAGAGAGGTTTTATCGTAACCCATCACTTTGCAAACGCAGCAATGATAAGCGTCGTACACCGCTTTAAAGTGGTTGTTAACGCAATTGTTAGATTCATATTGTTGCCGGCCATTTTGCGCGGCCTTTTTCTTTTCTGATATTGTCCACCCTTCTTTTTTTTTTGCCCCGTCATCCAGAAATATTCTGTACGAGGAGCCCCCCCCCTCCCTCCCTCCCTCCCCAGAGTGCACTAAGCATGATAGGGAAAAAATGAAAGTGCCGATAAGTAGCCCATTTTATTGTGGGTTTACACTCACAAGCTCCGTATTCAGTGTTCACTCCATTGGCGTCACGAACATATTGAAGACAGCAGGGTTATAGGAAGACAAAAGCGACCCAAAAAGCACCGTGTTTCTTCGCTAATGAAGAGTGGCCCTAATTCTCCCGACATGAATGTCTATGAAAACGTTGGATCCATCTTGAGGGACAATGTTGGAAAAAAGGATGTTTTCTGAACCTCTATACCACACGCCATGACTGTTTGCTGTGACGTGCATATCCAATTCTCGTTCGTCATTGCCTAACTCATGGTGACGTCACGGCAAACAGCCGTTGCGCATGGTTTAGCAACTCGATTTAGTCGTACTAAGATGGAGGAGCACATCGATGCTGTGCTTCATGAAATGGAGTTTAACACGTAGCTTTTTTGAGTCACTTTTGTCTTCCTACCCTGCTGTCTTCAATCTGTTCGTGACGCCAATGGAGTGAACACTAAATATTGAGCTTGTGAGTGTAAACCCACCATAAAATGGGTACCTATTGGTACTTTCATTATTTTCCTATCACGCTTACTTTATGGTGGGGAGGGGAAAGGTGGGTTATCATTGTTTGGCACCCTGTAGATGATGAATCTAACAGTCACCCATAAATAGCAATCAAACATGCTTCAAATGGTGTTTTTAAACACGGAGCTTTTTGAGTCACTTCTTCCTACCCTGCTGTCGTCAATCTGTTCGTAACGCCAATTGAGTAAACACTGGATATTGAGCTTGCGAGTGTAAAAATATACAATAAAATGGGCTACCTATCGGTACTTTCATTATTTTCTTATCGAGCTAGGTTTACTCTGGGGAGGAGAGGGGGGGGGGGCGATCACTGTTTGGCACCCTGTGGATGATGAGGCCAACAGTCTCCCATAATTCGCAATCAAACATGCGTCTTTTCATTCGTCCCACTGTAGTGAATTGAGTGAACTTTATTTTCCGAGAGCTATCCGGATTTTAGTATTACAGTTTCACGCCGTTTTAATGAGGCTTCACAAAGTTAAGTTTTTCAAAGTTGGTGCTAAATAAGCTTTTGGGTATGTGCGTGTGGTACGGGAGGCTAACCAGAAACAAACAAACAAACAAGTTTTATTTCCGGCTATTCTTATTCCGGCAGCGCCGTAACACAATTTTACGATGTTCGTTTTCTTTACTGTTCCGCTCCTGCTCTCCCCTCTGAGTCAACAAATCAGAAAAACATTAAATTTAACTCCAGGAGTTCAACTGTAAAGGACGGGCACGAATCATTGAGGCAGCACATAATTCCAGAAACCGCTGCCGCTTCCTGCGTTTGCCGTCACTTCCTGTCATTTCTGAAGGAAGAATATATACGGATCAGTGGTCAACATCAAATCTCGTTTCGACGCGGTAATAAAGTTGAAAAATATGACAAAATTATGCTGATTATTTGCAACGTTACGTCTTAACTCAAAAAGAGACAAACCAGAAAACATCAAAACTGTAACTGCTGAATTTAACAAATATGCAAATCATTGCTTCACAAACATCATTCATCATTCGGCTCTTTCCGGTTTCCGTTGTCGCCATCTTGTGAATGTTCACTCGTCATTCGTGAAAGATAACTGTTGTGAAGCAAAATGTACAAAGACAATGTAAATGATGGTGACTATAATCAAATCAGCTTTTCTGAATTTTAACGGGAGGACGCGTACTTTTAGATTCAGTTGTAAATATACAAAAAAATTGGCATATCCGTTTAGAATTTTGCGAATCCAAAAACTACAAAAACAAAAAGTTAACACGTCACGATCAGGATATTCTGAAAACATTAAATCAAGTATAGACAGGACGCTAAAACCATTCATTTAGAATTCAATTGGCGACGTAAAATTTGTAATAATGCTACGCCGTTAAGAAGCCGCGGGTTTCTATTCATGCAAGCGCTTAAAAAAAAAACAAGAATATGGTGTGCAGTAAACGTCAAACTTCGTATACATAAATGGAATAGACGTAATTTGCAATGCGTAATACTGAACTTGACTTTACACCATACCCGTGGTTTGCTAAAGCGCTCTACGAAAAAGTAACTTGATGGAGTATTGACGCAAAAAACGCTAAAGCATTAACGGCATGGTATAAGTTCTATCTACCCTAAACCAAAACTGGTATAAGAGAAGCCGCCAAGTTTCCGAAAAGGGTCGGCCTTTAAATGCAGTGCTATCATTCAACCAGGAAAAGGCCGCCAAGGTTAATCCTATTAGCCAAGTTAATCGCACCGAATAATAAATAGTTCGAATGTTAAATGAAAATGGAATTGCTGTAAATAGCAATCTTCAAGTTTTCATTTCACGTCCAAATTATTATTCGGTGCGATTAACTTGGTAACAGGATTAACTTTGGCGGCCTGTACCTTTTTTTTTTAAGGTAAGTTTAGGTAAGTGTATTCATCCAACACATATTACAAAATTACCACAAAAACAATCACTCATTCCACAAGAGCTGATGCTCGTGTGTGGTTTGAGAGCAGCACACAAAGAAAAACAATTGAACTAGCAATCTTGCTCACAGAATCAAAGGTTAGGCGCCAGAAGAACAACAACAAAACAACATTGAAATAAAATAAAAAAAGTGCATCGATAAATGTATATATACGCAACAAATTTATGAAAAGGGAGATAAAAGCAGAATACAAAGAGGAGTGAAATATATAAATCAATATCAAAGAAAACACGAGTAAAGCAAAAACAAACAATTTATAGTCAATTTTTAGTTAGTATATGGTCAAAATATAGTCAACAATTGGTATCATACAAAACCTATTTTGAATTGTTGAATCATGTAATGGGCTAATAGTCAATACTTATAGTAATAAATTGCAAACCCCCCCTCCCCGCCCCGCCCAACAAAAATAATAATAATAAAATAAAACACAGAAAAGCTGTAGAACATCAAAATTGGAAGAAAGGTAATAGTACGTTCAGCTCACAATGCTAAACATGGTTGAATGATGTCACTTATCTTCAGCTGAGGCAGTCTGGGTTTATACACGAATAAAAAAAAAAAGGTTTCGTACTTCCTATTTCTTGTTTACCCGGAGGGACGCGTTCGATAAAAGTGCAGGTAAAAATTAGGTTTAAAGGCTGACAATTGACTCCTAAAATGTAAAATAGACCTTAAAGCTAACACATTTTTAACCGGCAATTGTGATGGTTACTGCTTTTAGATTATATAATAGTGATCGCTGTTGCAGTGAATAATAGATTACCCTGGCAACTACCTTGAATACAAAATCTTCCTGGTGGGGGCGGGCCCCGCCCTCCATTCCTAAATTTTGACTCGTCCCTATAGCGCTGGTTATTTAAACATGTTGCTTTAAAAACGAGTTCGAAACCCGCATGAATAGTTAGTGAATGTTAGTGAAATTCTTAACAGCTTAGGAGGTGAATTAAGTTATCTCCCGTGGCGCCACGTGAATACAAAGTTCACAAACGTCGTTACCAGATTCAAAGCTGTTGAAAAATCGTTTCCCTCGTCACGAGAATTCCACTCTGAAGCGAGTTGAACCATCTGATATAGGTCGTTAATGAAAAGCATTAAAGATAATAGGCCCCAGAACAGCACCCTGAGGTACACCGGACGCTCGCCTCTGCCGATCTAATTGGAAACCTGTTGGGGAGAGCAATCTTTGCTTCGTCAGTTTCAAACGAAAAATCGATCAAAATCTTTCTGATTATTTTTTTTTACTTCTTTACTGGTGCACAGTGAAAGAAAATTACCCTCTTTGTGTGAAAATGGGAAGTGTTGTGTCGTAATGAAAACAAAAGATAGGGCCGTTTTTTTCAATGAAGGCTGGTACCAAGATGTCGTTACACAGGGTGGCGTTCTACCTGGAAAGCCGGGAAAGTTCAGGGAATTTATCAAGTCTGGAAAATTCAGGGGAAACATCAGGGAATTTGACAAATACTTACCGAAAATCAGGGAATTTGAACATTTTCCGGAAAATCTTTCACCTATAACGAATAGGTAATTCGGATTTAATTTTTTACTCATAAAACCTTCAGTTAAAACTTCATTTCCTTTTTGTTTCATATCTGATAAAGCGGAATCTTGTTAGGCCTATGTAATGTAGGACTTTACGTGTTAAGTAAGTTTCTAGTTTTGTTCAGATTGTGGCCTTTTCCTGCTTTTTATATACAAATATCAGTAAGGGCAGTGCAATTTTTGATTTAGCAAAGCAATGTGATATAGTTATTGCGATTTGAGTGAAATGTGAAGAAAAACCTTCCTACGACCCCCAAAAAATCAGGGTAAAGTGTTAGTATTGATCTGGAAAATCTGGAAAATCAGGTAATTTCATCACGAGCTTTTAAACGCCACCCTGTGTATATTATCTGTAAGGAAATCTAAATAAAGAATAAGAAAATCTTGAGTTAAAACAGGGGAAAAAATGCTTTCGTAGGCGCGAGGAGTGTTGTTTTTTTTTTTTTTTTTTGGACTAAAAAAAATTAATCCACCGTCTACATTACCGGTTAGAGCGGAGCAAGCGAAGCCAGCGTATAGCTCCATTTGGAGTGACTCATTGGGGGTTTCTTTGTGGCAACATTGCGCAAAAACTACTGACCGGAATTTGATGAAATTTTGTATGCTGGTGAAGTAAAACCAACTAGGAGAGTGTCTTTTGTTTATCAACTTGAAAATGGGGCATATTTTGGGCCGAAAATCAACGGCAAATTGTTAAAAAAAAACGGGGCGTCGGGCGAACGTCTAACTGGAAAATCGTCTAATGGGATAATTGTCTAATATCTGCGTAAATAAAAAAATCTGGAAAATCATCTAAACGGAATATTGTATAATGGAAAATCATCTAAACGGAATATCGTATAATGGATAAACGTCTAACTGGATAAGCGTCTAACTGCGGTTTCTGATAGTGCGAGCGAGGCTGGGACATTAGACGATTTTCCATTATACGAACTTCCTGTTAGACGATTTTCCATTATACGAACTTCCTGTTAGACGATTTTCCATTATACGAATTTACAGTTAGACGATTTTCCATTATACAAATTTCCTGTTAGACGACTTTCCGTTATACTGTTTTACGGTATACGTTCTTCCAATTATCCGATTTTCCAGTTAGACGATTATCCCTCGCCCCATTAAAAATCAATTGTTAGAAACCAATTGCCAAAAACCTGTGGTTCGCTGGCTCTGATTTTCTGGGTGTCATATTGGTCATACGGTGTAAGCAAAAGGTGTGTGGGTGTATGGGCCATCTTCAGCTGGGGGTTAAGGGGGTTGATTGTGTGGAGATGGTTTAGGTTAAGTTAACGTAAGTTAGAATAATGTGAGCGTATGAACCTTTTGGCCTCAATAAACATAATCAATCAATCAATTAAAAACCGAAGGTTATAAATTGTCTCCAAACCAAGTGTATGCTGGTTCGAATCCCACGACCGACCCAACTATTATTAAAAAAAAAATCACCAGAAAAAAATCATTAGTGAAGAACGGGTTAATAAACGTTTTTCTTTGCCCAGCTTAACCCTTTTCGCATGGTGTCCTCGAACAAAGACATAAAGTGTTCGGGCCAAAAAGTAAGTCCCCGCGCGCGCCACAAGCTTTGTGAGGGGGCCCTGGCACCCCGAGCAAAGTGAGCTACCGCAACAGTCTAGCCGTCAGCGTCCTCGTCTCCAAGCCAAATGAATGCTGGTTCGAGTGGCCACAACCGAGCAACCAGAAAACTCACCAGAAGAAATTCATTAGTGAAAGGGTTAAAACAGTTAAGCAGCATTGGGCCCGAGTGATACTTGGGCGAGCGAGCACATGGGAATCTGGGTGCTGCAGACATAGCCTTCGTCTGGCAGATGACCGGAAGCGGTAAAACCCTTTAAACCCTTTGGTGTGCATTAGTTTTAATAGCTTGTAGTTTTTGTTTTTGCTTTATTACGGGAGCTAGACCATAATAATCGGTCATCTACCCAAATATGAAAGGGTTTTTTTTCAGAGGGTTTTGTAGTGTGCGTTAACCGGTTAACCACTTCCGGTCGTCTGCCCGACGAAACGCAAAGGCCCTTCCTAGATGTCTGCAGGCCAAAATATCGAAAAGGGTTCAAAGGATTTTAGCGAGCGTTAACCGCTTCCGGTCATCTGCCCGACGAAGCCCTAAGTCCAAGTAAACAATCCAACAACGTAACAATAACTGGGAAACACAACTAGGTAACATAAACCGTTAAAAACAACCAATTATACCACGGCGACAGGAGTTGCCAACTGCAAGGAGCACTTTAGCATTGTCTATGACAGTATGTGGCCTCACTTTAAGTAAGTGGAGCGGTGACTCGTAGCAGGCTCGGACCGGCCATACTGCCATTATGCCATTGGCGCAGGCGCCCTTTGGTTACCCCACTTTTGGCGCCCCATGGGGGATCCTTCTGTTTTACACCTTACAGAAAGAAAAAATGAAATCTTTTTCGTTGTTGAGCTTCCCTTCAGGCACAAATCCCCTTCTCTCTTTCTCCTTCCCGTTACTTGCATTTTCAACACTTTCGTTAAACTCCTTCCCTCTTCCTCCCCCCCCCCCTCCACCAAAAAAAAAGGATCCATGACGTCCCATAAAGAAGTTCGTAAAACAGTCATTCCTTGAAATATACGGTAATGAATGTGGTGTTGACGCACTTCAAAAGCCAGTAAAATATCAAAATAAGCAAAGGTTCCGGGCTTCTTCCCTGAACAATGCATGGGGAGCTTAGAGCGCTCTCCAGAACCGTCAGGCTTGAATTCCTGGTAAAACGCGTGGCGCCCCTCCCCCATCATTTCTCTAAATGGCGCGTGGCGTGAATTTCACATTGCATAATGATTTGTACAAACATACAAAGAATGCAACAATTTTGAGGATCAACAAGTTAGGTTTACGAGAAACATACAACCGCATTATCATTCAACGAACGATCGTTTCGCTCCAGCTGAATTGTCCCTCGCATCGTTGTGGGGCAGATAATCCAGTTTGGATTCGTGCTCCCAGCTTCGAGAGCGTCTTGAGTCTTATTTATTTCCGCCAGCATGAACATGAACATGGCTGGTGCAGAGAGTATAATAGAAGTACATCATTATTAAGTGGGGATCATAAGCCTTGGGCGGGGGGAGGGGGGGGGGTGATTTGAGTAGCACGATGAGCTGACATTTCCGCCAACAATTTGACGAAACTTAGGGTGGCCGCACCACCAAAGTCGACAAAGCGTCGTTTAAGACGAAATGTCACCGCGAGACGTCGTATCTGGTGGAGAGACCCCCGTCATATGAAACTAGAAGGAGCTTCGCTTTGTTGTCGCCCCGTGAGGGGGCGTCGGACGAACATCTAGCTGGAAAATCGCCTAATGGGATAATTGTCTAATACCTGCATAAATAAAAAACCTGGAAAATCTTCTAACCAGAATATCGTATAGTGGAAAATCATCTAGACGGAATATCGTATAATGGATAAACGTCTAACTGGATTAACGTCTAACTGCGGTTTTTGATGTTATATGTATAGCCGCAGCGAGCGCGGTAGCGCGAGCGAGACAGGGAAATTAGACGATTTTCCATTATACGATATTCCATTATGCGAATTTCCAGTTAGACGATTTTCCATTACACGAATTTCCTGTTAGATGACTTTCCGTTACACTGTGATACGGTAGACGTTCTTCCAATTATATGATTTTTCAGTTAGACGATTGTCCCTCGCCCCGTCATGCGACGCCTAAAGACGTCTCGCGACAACGTCGCATCCGGTGTGTGGCGCTCAGCTCATTCCTAGGGTTTTGGAGACGTATGCAGCATGACTGAGACCAAAGACCTTGGAATAGGCTGAGACAGGTTTCGACAAAATGTCCTGTCGTGCGACGTTTTGTCGATATTTTGGTTTGCGGCCACCCTGAATTCAGCGAAAATGGACGCATACACGACCTAACCAGTGTTACAAACAGGGTTGGCAGGTTTTATGCCGACAAGTGGCTAAAACCGGTTTTTACCGTGGTTTTTCACCGTCCTGGTTGTTTTCACCCATTTGGCCAAAAATATGGCAAAAATCTACTTGAAGTGAAATAAAAAAAAAGTGTGCCCTACAATAGTCAAATATTGGCAAATTATAAAAGCTTCACTTCTTATTTAGTACCTTTCACACGCGTATTTTCACAGCGAACAATATTCTTCTCACCATATTAATTCAAATTTCTGGAACTGACTGTCTAAAATTTGCGTAGATATTGTGAGAAAAATGTCTTTTACTGTGAAAATCAGAGTATGAAGCGGCTGCTGGTTTTTAATAAATACGGATGCAAACCTACTTACGTTGCCTTTAGGACTTATATGTTAGACTGCCTCAGTGGGGAATCGAACCCGGGACCTTTGAAATCAAAGGCCAAGGTCCTACCGCTGAACCATACTGACACGGCCGACACTGCTGGTTTTTGCCTGTTTTAGCCGGTAATAACAGTAAAAAACCCGGTAAAAACCACTTTTTTTTTGGCCACTGTCCCGGTAAAAAGCTGGTTTTTTTTCCGGCAAAAAACCAACCAAGGTTGAAAACCGTGCATTCAACACCGCCTGTGTCCTTATCCGTGCAGTGTGTGATATATGCTAAGTCCCTGTGCTTAAAATCTAGTTAACTCCGAAACCTGCACTGTGGGCCTGCTGAAACTCGGTGGAGGCATGTGTCTCTTTCCTCTGCTTCGATCTTGCTTATATCCGATCTATTGGCTTAAGATTTGGCGTGATAAAAAAAATAGATTTTATCCTATTTCTGGAAGGGGGGGGGGTGAACGTGGTGGGGTGATCCTCAGCTCTGTGCTCTATAATTCTGCGTGATCCGAAGTAGAAGTCTATGTGGTTAACGAACTTTGTCGAAAAGGTCCAAACTCTTGTGTTCTTTTCTTTTGTTCCATTGTTTGTTTGTTTGTTTATTCGTCGTCGTTGTTCGTCCATTATTCACACGTCGTCTATTTTGCATGGAAAATGTCGCCATCTATATGGCAACATTGAACATTTCCATCATTGCAACAGCCGGTAACTTTCCCTATCGTTAATCATGCTGTAGCAACAATGGGATCACAATTTCCCCGCAATTCTACAGTTTACGCTGGTGAGCAAATGACATTAAGGTCTAAGCTCCATCCACGACGAGTGGATCCTGGAGT
>JAHWFP010089858.1:69259-90103 GCA_023313725.1 Lithobius niger
GGGGGGGGGGGAGAGAGACAATCGTTCTGTCTTGACAATCGTTCGAGTTCTTTGGGTGGGGAGAACACCAGAAAACAACGAATTTCTAGTCGATTGATGCACGTCTTTAGTCCGCTTCGTTCTCATTTAATTAACAACTTTTAAGCTCAAAGCGGTATTTTCTTCTTCACTTCATTTCGTTTAATTTCGTAGAAAGCTCTGGGAGTTTGTTCTCGGGCTTTCAGTCCAAGGTTCGTAATGATCTGATTGTCGGAAACGACAAAGACAAGACAGTTTGAACTGCGTTTCTGAACGTCAATATTTGTTTACTGTTTGCAACGTAATTATATTTTTTTTTCATCTAAATAAGACAAAACGGATGCGAACTTTAAGGGATACTGCTTTAAAAACTGCGTGTATTTAGCAAACTAAGCGCAATTGTTTTTGGAGCTTTTGTTTTGGTTTGAGAACGGCCTCGTTTAGTACTGAAAGTAAGTGGAGGTGGGGGGGTGGGGGGGGGGCAAAACTGGTAAGTCTGAAAAATAGACCTCAGCCAGAAAAACAGGAGGTGAACGAAACTACGAATAAATGCGACTAAAAAAACTAAAGAAAAGTTTTTGAGAAAAAAATGGGGTTCCAGTTGGAAATTTGTCTCACTTTCCATACCCCTAATATTTTGCTTTCGAGCCACCCTGGAAGTTATTGCACATGTTATTTTTACACAGTTTTATTCATGATGTTTTTCGGCCGTCACTGGAAAATTTTTCTGACTTAGTTGTTGTAAACTACTGTATTAACCCTCTTGTTTGGCTATTTATTTATTTATTTATTTATTTATATGCTTTTATTTTCTATTTTTAGACGATAGAGAATACACGGTCGTTGGTTCCCCGAGTCCCGGCCACGTAAGTAACGATTTCATGTCTCATACTATACTCGTATACGTATCATAAAGCCGCTAAAAATTAATTAAGTGGTTCTCGAGAGCGCACGCATGGGTTTTTTTTTTCTTAACGCATGAAACGTTTTTTATGAGATTGTCTAAAAAAAAAAAAATGCCGTCGTGACGCATCAGCTCTTTCACCAACCATTTTCTGGAGCCGATGACCTCATCAGCTCTTTGCTCCATTCACGTGATCGCCTCGAAAGAAATCTAAAAGTCGTTCAGAGGAATGTCACAATTAAAAATTAGATCTAAAGAATGACTTTGATCAAATATGCAACCGCTGCACGCTGATCCAGGCATTAAAACAGAGATATTGTACTCCCCAACAAAATGTAGGCTACTGATTTCGTTTAGTTTGGTAAAAAATAAAAAAAAAAAGCCATCGCCCGCATCTGAAAAATCACGTATAAAACGTAATATAAAAACGCCTTCCGCTCGCGTCAGTTTTTTTTCAGTATTACTTAATTAATTTTTAGCGGTCTGATAATATAATACTAACGGTAATTTTTCTCAACTGATGGCAACACGACGTATAGAGCAGTGACATTTGCTGCCATATTGGCACCAGTATGGGCATAACTACAATGTGCACTGCATAAAAATGGAGGGAAAAACAACGGAAGAGCGAATTTCTTAGGCTTAAAATAACGTTGTTTTCTCCAACAGCAAAAATCACGCGTGTTAGGTCTAAGAAATCACTCTTCACAGCATCGGCTTCAGTATGACGCCCTTCTGTTTCTCTCTGAAGTGCCCCTTGCAGCTAACCCATTAAGGCTCCACCATAGAGTTATATACAATAATACTACGTCGTGTCACCGATCTATTGGAGTGTTAGTTTGTACCAACAATAACAAAAGCAAATCAACAATTTACAAGTTGTGTAATAAATCGACCACATGTTAAAAAGGTATTACAATCTGATTTCAATGCAAAAATTAAATGTAATAGTTTAGTCTGTACGGTAATAGACTTAAATGTTAAAACATTATTACAGTCTGAATTCACTAGAAACGTTTAAGGACTGTGTGTTTACAGTGGAGATAATCAAGATTACCTTTCTGTAGATCTATAGTTTGTTCCACATTATGTTTTCAGAAAACTGACTGTACGACACCACGTTTCCTGCCGCTATGAGTAAATAAACACGTAAATATTACACTCGTAGACTGTAACAGTAACTGTGTAGACTCTACACGTGTGATATGTACATGTTTTTGCAATCGTAGTGAAGGAAACGTGGCATCATACAGTCAGTTTTCTGAAAACATAATGTGGAACAAACTATAGTAATAATTGAAAACTGAATGAGGTTTGGCCTATGTGTCTATTCAGTAAAAAGGTTTTAACTTCAAATTTTAATTGATCACGTAAAGAAGTAATTCACCCAAAACCAAAACTGGTATAAGAGAAGCCGCCAAGTTTCCAGAAAGGTCCGGCCTTTGAAAGTAGTGATATCATTCAACCATGGAAAGGCCGCGAAGGTTAATCCTATTAGCCAAGTTGATCGCAACGACTAATAGTTCGAAAATTTGATGAAAACTAGAACATTGCTACTCGTGGTAACAATCTTCAAGTTTTCATTTGACGTCCAAAGTATTGTTTGGTGGGATTAATTAGCTAATACGATTAACCTTGGTGGCCGTTCCCTGGTTGAATGACGTCACTATACCTTCAAAGGCCGACCCTTTTTGGAAACTTGGCGGCTTTTCTTCCACCAATTTTGGTTTTGGATGGCCATCACAACTTTCATAGACTCTGAATGAATAAAAGGCCATACGGACTAATCGTCACCGCTACTTTTTTTTTCTGGAAGAATTTTTTGTTTATAAATTTTCTCATTCTTAATTTTCACATATGCCATTGCCGTTACATAAGGCAAATTGACACGGTTTGGTTTATTGTATGTCCAAGCTTCACATGCTTACGTTTGTTCAATCCCATTATTTTAGCACACTGGCTAACAACGCTGATTTTTGTTCGCGTCACTCACTCAATCAGCGCATCCTCCTTCAGTTGCTCCTCCCGAGCGTTTAATAGTCTTTCGGAGGCGATTAAGCATTGATGGAGTATAAAAACTTTGTAGATTTTCCCCACACATTATTACAGTTCTTCATTACAATTCCAGTTCGCATTGTACAGTATGCACGAAATTGAAATTCAATTTGTGTGTGCTTGGTTGTTTCGCCATGAGGGAAGTTTTGTTTTAATGGAAGCCACACGCAGGTTGCTGTTTTTTTTTATTTTTATTTTTAAGAACCCTCTCATTTTCGTCGTAATTGTTTTCTTTTGAAATTGGATTTACAGCAGTCAGAATTTGTGCTTCTCCATTGGTGTTTTTTTCGCTTTATTCGGTGCAACAAAACAATATATTCAGATATTTTGGTTAGAGGGTTGCAGGGTTCGTACACGGCCTTGAATTCTTTGAAAAGCCTTAAATTTGAAAACCAAAAATTCAAGGCTTTTATGAAATACCTTGAAAATTAGAATTTCTGTTGTCGGAGGCTTGAAATGGCCTTGACGTTTGTGAGTGGACTTTGTTTGGAATGAGGTTAATGCCATAACAGTGATTAATTAATTAATTTTAATTAGGTATAAAATTAAATAAATTAATTAATCGATACAATTTGTCAGTCGAATCCATGTCTTCTGTGAACGATTCTCCCCTCGGATTGGACTGGAGATATAGAAAGAAAGAGAGAGATGCAGTGCCATGCAAGCAATTTGTGCCAGAAGGGGCAACTGAACAAATGCTGTTCAACGGACTGTTACTTGTTGTATTTCTTCTTCCTCCTTTCTCATTGGTTGGACGGCTGAAGTAATGTTTGTCATTGTTGACGACGGTTTATTTTGTGCGCGGCGTGTCTTGAGTCCTGCAGATATTTCATGAGCGGCTACATCTTCCTGGAGGGAACGGCTTTAATCGACGGCCGCCATTGTTTTTGTAGCCATCTTGGATATCAACAAGGCACTCTGCCACCAAAAACATACAATCGATTATCTGTGTTCGTTCTGGGGCGAACTCAAGATGGGCCGCGGACACTTTAGCTTCCTGCATACTGGAATTTAAAAGGTAACTGTGAAAATCAACTGTATATAAAAAGCCTTGAAATTAGTTGTAAGACAGCCTCGAAAAAGCCTTGAAAATGGTTTCGCCTGTTATGTGCGAACCCTATGGGGTAGGCCTACTCTCATGTGAATTCTTTCGTTTCTAAGTGCTGGTTTTAGACCGCTGTTCGTTCCAATTCAATTCGTCACCACGCGATTTGCATTTAATGGCGTAGTCTAGACAAATCCACCCCCCCCCCCCAACCCCGTTTTGCCAACGTAGACGCGAGCTTGTTAAAAAGCCCTCACAGTTCGTTCTTGTACCGAAGAGGCCATTGTCTGGACGCATTCGTTTAGTAACGCGCAATTACGGCGTTCCTTTAATAGTCCGGTAATTCAAGACGCGCGCGAGGCTGCTTTGCCTTCTTAGCAACGCCTTGTGTTGGGTGAAGTTGGCGTGCTCGTGCTGATACTGAAACCCTAAACCCCACGTGCGCCAAGCAGCTCCCGGGGTTGTCAACAAGCACAGATTTTCAACCCAGATGTGGACGTTGCGTAAATTGCTTGCCGGTAGGTTTCCATATTTTTTTTTATTTCCATTAAGACTAGTTAAGTCTAGTTAATAATTTCGAAAAAAAATATGATATCTACCCCAAAACAAAACTTGTTAAGGATTACCGCCAAGCTCTCTTTTCGGCCGTGCGAAGTCGTGAGATTAAACGCTAAGCTCTTTCACCAAGCTAACCCGACCGGCTAACATTTCAAACGTTAAATGAAATAACTGAAAATTGCGCAATCAGTAAATTTTCATGTATTTCATTTAACCTTCGAACTATTACTCGGTGGGATCAGCTTGGCGAAAGCGCTTGGCGTTTGATATCACGACTGCTCACGGCCGAAAGGCTATGCAGGATTCCTTATCAAGTTTTATTTTGGGGTTGATTAGTTTTTACGGGACAAACGGTAAATATGACACAGTGAAACTATTAGTTCGGGAGCGTCCATAAATATGTAAGGCTTTGGGGGGGGGGGGAGTCGTTGCGGCGTTACGAATTGTTACGAGGGGAACGGGGTTGAAATGTTGCGCAACAAACTACTAACAGATGGTATTTTACTTAATAAATAAAACAGTAAAAGCAAGATACAAAAACAACGTTTTTTTCAGTGTATACGCGTCTTATTATTAATTCGGATATTATATTTGTGTTTTGTTAGATGACACAGACAGGTTTTAAGTTGCTGCTTTTACCGCTTTACTTCCGTTTACAAGGATTAAAACACCAATTGGAATAAAAACTAAGCGTTACCTTGGGGAGGTGTGTGGGGGGGGGGTTGTCAAGTGTTCTGCCTTGTTAATAGGGTGTATACCCGTTTTACTGATCTCGTTTCGTCGAATCAAATTATTCATATAAAATTTGACGTTGAAGCAGTTGAAGATGCATTCCTAATTGGAAGGAATTTTGGATTAGTTGCGGTTTCTGATGTTATATGTTAAGCCGCAGTGAGCGCGGTAGCGCGAGCGAGGCACGTAATTTAGAAAAAAAAAATATTCGGCGAAACGGGGAATTTCCATTTCGCCGAAAATTAAAACTCTGATTAAAATTCGGGATTCGGCGAAACGGTAATACACCGTTACTAAGTGGAAAGGGGTAAAAAAAAAGACGAAAATAAGCGTTACGTCATTTATGGACGCCCCCTGAAAAAAAATACTAGCCGCGACAGCGTACAACAATCGAGCCCATTTGGCTTTCCGTCCTGTTAAGCAGAGAAAAGAACTCGGCTAAACGGCTGCTTACTTTCATAACTGTTTATGTCACTACCGCTTTCTACCCTAAGGGTGCGTTTATGTATTCACCTTGCTCTGCATTCTCGCAGCTAGAAGCTCGAAATAAGCATAAATTTCTACATATCATTGGTTATGATCTGCCGACTTGGCATAGAAACATTCAATAATGAGCGTTCAAACGCGACTAGGAAATTATATCGCCAGGAGGATTATTTATCTTAAAAACTGAAGCCCATGCTACGCACGAGTGGTGTTGAATGCACCGTTTGCAACACTGGTTAGGAATGGTAGATCACGTGTATGACCATGTTCGACCGAATTAAGGTTCTTCGAATTGTTGCGCACACTGGCTAGCAAACGCTGATTTTCGTTTGCTTCGCTCACTCAATCAGCGCACTCAAATCCCCCATCACTGCTAATGATCCCCCCCTTTCTAATGATCACTTCCATTATATTTTTCCATGTTCACGCTGGCGGAAATATCAGCACATCATGTGACTCAAATAATTCCCCCCCCCCCTAAATGGGTAATGATCCACACTTTCTAATGATCATTACTATCAGATTTTACCAGCCAAGTTCATATTCATGCTGGCGGAAAGGAAATAAGGCCCGAGGCGGTCTCAAAACTGCCCCTTCGAGAAGCATGTTGTCCTGAAACGCTTTCCCGCAATGCAATTCCTCCAACCAGACACCCGGGACCGTGGGCCGTGGTAGTCGAGTAGAGCGGTTATAGCAACACTGTTCGCAACGGCACTCTGACTTGTAATTAAATTCTAGCTGCAACAGTGCGAATTGATCTGGCTCTATAAACGCATCCTAAGAGTATATTACGAGCATGTGAAAGTCAGGTTCGAACAGGATTAAAAGCGGATGCCTGTAGAGCAGCGTCATGTGACGTCATATTGGCTACAAGAGAGATACCTGCAAGGGGCACTAGATTGAAATGGTGGGTTAAACAATGGCACTTCTAGTCAATCCAGTGCTTTGAGAGTGGATTTCGTAGGCTTAAAAAAAGCGTTGTTTTCTCCAATCCCTTACGCTGCTTAGGTTGTAATTGGAAAATAAAGATTCCACTTGCTTAAAAATGTCAGCAACTGCCAACAAATCGACAAATATCGCGCGTTTTAGGCCTAAGAAATCCAGTCTAATTATATAGCGGATTTACATACTCGCGCTTAAGAGTGTGTCTACAATTACGTAGGTCCGTTGCCACGGAAACCATGCCCTGGAGCGTTCGCGCGAATAAACGCTGGTAAACGTTCGGTTTTCGCAGAAAGCAAATTATTAATGAGCCGTGTGCTCCGTGCTGAGTCAGCCAATCATACGCCGGCGTGTGAGCGAGGCTATCCTGACGTAAATCCATCATGGCGCCTGGTCTTCCCTCGTCGATCTGCGGCGATCACAATGAATAATCACGTGTTCTTCCATTGAGCCTACATTATCCATTCATGACTAAGCTGACGTGATACAAAAATTTAATATTAGGCGATAATATAGGTTAGATCTTGGAAAATGGGTTAATGTTGATGAGACGTGAAGTTTGGCATTGGAGGTATGATTAAAACTATCTAATACGGATTAATCTTGTTCGGATGGTAATTTAACGAGTCAGGTTATTACACTGGTAAATAGAATGCTTCCCCCCCCCCCCCGGACTTTAACAAAAGATCCTTCTTCCAAATCAAATGTGATGGGGTGAAGTTTATGAAGGATAGAGGGACATGACGTTACTATAGTCTGTTCCACATTATGTCTGCAGGAAACTGACTGAATGACTTCACGTTTTCTTGCACTATAAGTGCAAAACGTGTTGATATCACACTTGTAGACTGTCCACAGTTACTGTTAGAGTCTACGAGTGCGATATTTACATGTTTTTGCAGTCGTTAGTGAAAGAAAACGTGGCATCATGTAGTCAGTTTTCTGAAAACATAATGTGGAACAGACTATAAAGTTGGGAGGACTGGGGTATAATTAAAGTTGGGGGGAATAATATTCCAGTTAATAATTACTACCACAAAACAAAACTTGTTAAGGATTCCCGCCAAGCTTTTAGGCCGTATGAAGTCTTGACATCAAACGCCAAGCTCTTTCGCCAAACTAATCCCACCGAGAAATACTTCGAAGGTTAAATGAAATATATGCAAATTGTTTACTGCGTAATTTTCAATTATTTCATTTAACGTTTGAAGTCTTAGCCGGTGGGATTAGCTTGGCGAAAGAGCTAGGCGTTTGATATCACGACTTCATACGGCCGAAAAGCTTGTTGGGAATCCTTAACAAGTTTTGTTTTGGGGTAGAAATCAGATATTTTTCTTAGCAATTATGAGATGGAAACAACAACCTAGTTTTCTGTTCCATTTCTTTTTCTTTTTTTACTTTCGTTAGATTTTGGGGTCACCTTTTTTCATATGATTAGCATTTTTATCAGTATTGCAGCATCTCCTTTCAAACGCACGGATTTATTTAATATTCAGTTTGGCATTGTTGCATAATAACAATGTTTAAAACAATGTAAAACAATCAGTTTGGTCGTTTAGAAGCCTCTAGGTCCTGAACCACTTGACCAATTAGAAGAGGCCTTACGAAAAGGGCACATCTCCCCAGCAATACCTGTGAAATGAGCTAAGAACCAACTTCATTCACCGCATGGAAGAATTTATTTTCGTGATACAAAAATGGCGTTAGCCAGTAACTAGTAGCCAGCAATCAGACAAATATCAACGTTATTCACGTCATTTTTTTTCAACAAGAAAACGGTAGGCTGTGTCACTAACAGTGACTTTTATGTTGTCAGGCGACCAAAGTCTCTCGCCCGATCCAACAAGTTTCAGCCTTTTCTCTCACATTGTTATTTATCCTCAGACGGCTGAAAACAACGAAAATACCTTAGGTGTAAAGACACAACGTGTCTAGTGGTCGCCATGCTCATATATATATATATAATCTGGATGTTATCGTTTATCTTGGCGGGCGACACACTAGCGTGTGTCTTGACCAAAGATCGTAGGATGAAGACTCATCGGTGCAGCAGGGTTGGAATGATAGAATGGAATGGGGAAATTAATAAAACCAACACAGGGCTCGAGCAGTACAACAGGTTACCAAAGCAATGTATGGCTCCCACAATATTACATTTAATTGGAACTGCATAATTAACATTGTTGATGAAATTGTAGAAGACTATGATGATCACCCAGGAGAGACAACAGAATATTGTGACACATCTTTGGCACAAAGCTGATTTGAGATAACGATGGCGTTGTTAGCTCTAGTAATGAAGTTGAGGGGCCAAGATGGGTCGCTATAACGAGGCTCCTTTCTAGAATTTAGTTACCCGAGACAGAACGTCGAGGGAAATTTGCTGGAAATCAATGGAGTTTTAAAACATACCAAATGTACAGATTTCCTGAAAGCACGAGTGGTATTCGGTACGAGATTTTTTGTTTTCTTTCTGCAAAAAGATTCTCCGCAGTAATTTCTATTTAAGGTTTCGATTTCAATTTACGATTTGATTTGCGGTGTTCAGTTTTACGATGCTTAAGATGTTTTCCTCTGTTTGGCGTGGCATCGGTATTTCGTATTAAGTAGGCCTAAACCTCTTTTTTATGCCGCTCATATACGAAGTTAAACGTTAAAGCGCGAATCGTGACGAGAAGCAGCTTCGTGTTTCCGTAAAAGTCCGACTATTCACGAAAGGTGACGTCATTGTCCTTATATGGGCATAAGGAGAACGAAAGCCAACCGCTTCCTCTAAGTGATGACATACTGTATTACAAACAAAAACGTCAAGTTTGCCGTAAAAAAGGGGGATATACGATTGAATTTTCACTTGTTACAATGTACACTGATAAAAATTGATCATTTTAATTGAAATAATCAACGGTACAATTGAGAAAATTGCATCTGTTTAAGCACTGTTGTGCTTTACGTTTTAAACATATGATTCGTAAAGCACAACAGCACTTACACAGATGCAATTTTCTCAATACATTTGATTATTTCAATTAAAAATGATCAATTTTTATCCGTGTATATTTTAACAAGTGAAAATTCAATCATATAACCCCATTTTTACGGCACACTAGACGTTTTTGTTTGTAATCCGTGTACCTTTTTTACGGCTATGGCGTCACGCAAGAAAGGTTTATGCATGCAGTCGATTGTTGCTGGCCACTTTGAAACAATTCAAGTCAGCTCTAAAAGCCTGCATCTGCGAAATAAATAAGCAATTCTATCGAGGCCAAGAGCCCTCGAAATTAACAACACAGCTTAGTTTGGTTTAAAAATATATGCGTTTAGCTGAAACACTAATTCTTTCACATATATATTTATTGAGAGTCGTAGCCCGGAGCCGTACGCCCTGCTTAGTACAAAACACTAAATGCAAAATACCAAACACAGAATACCAAGAATACAGAGAATACAGATACCAAGTGCCACACAATAATAACCGCCGCACTAATGCCACATCACGATCCAGCTGCTCATCTTACCGTTCAACAATCAACTTTTTAGCAAAGACATAACACGTGCACGAAGAATGAATGTGGAGTTTGCTGAGTGGCATTGTTCCCTAAATGCAATGGTTAAAACAATGTAAAACAATCAAAATGATCGATTAGGGTCCCGTAACTCCAGAATGAATCGACCAATTGAAAAAGTGGTCCCTGTAAGGTTGAAGCCCAGGAAAATTTCTGGCGCAGATCATGTTTCAGATTTTAGGTAGGTGCAGTAGTTTTTTCTGAAACCGTGTCACACAAGAAGAACTTTTCAAATTTACGTGTGGCTCCGTACGTTTACTCTTGCACGGAATTGCATAAAAGTTGGTGTAAATTTGGAAAAAAAAGTTGCTATCTACTATCTGGCCAAGTTTGGGCGAAATATATTGAATACAAACGGAGAAATTAATAGTTTTAGTTTTGCTGGAAAGAGGACTTAAATCATATAATTATATACACGGCTATCGCCGTATGATAGTGAGGATATACTGTATGAATGTGTGGTTTATTTGTCGGTGACCATTCAGAGACGAGTAAAGCATTCATTTATTATCTGCCGAACTACAGAAAATATAAATACAGTTTGGTATGCGTGTTTACCTAGTCCTTTAGGACCAACATAACAAATTTGGTTAAAAATTTTAAACTATGTTGGCGATATTGAGCAAGGTAAAACCTCTCAGTGATTGCTACCGCAGTTGCTAATAGACATTGTCCAGGGCAATAAACGCACAAAACAAAACAATACAAAATAAAACAAAAAAGAATAAGTAAGTATTGGTTGTACCACCCCTGGGATACTGTATCGGATTTATCATCCAATGGGCGATATACCGCACATGGGCAATTCGCGAGAACTATGTCATGATGAAACTAGTTCGAACGGAGAGGCCATGTAAGGATATCGCCCATCGGTTCATAAATCCGATGCTGTTCACCCCGGGTGGTATAACTAATTTATCACATGGTCCCTAACCTGAGAAATGAAAAACAAAATCGTGCAAACATTATGTCGTCACGTTTGCATCATTTTCTGTTGATGAAACTCGGTTTCTGGCCGATACCATTTGAGGAAGGGGGTGTTTTGTGTCTTGACGGTAGGATTTTCTTTTTTTAAAAAAGGTATAGGAGAAACAGTTTTTTTTTTTTTTTTAATCAATGGACTGATGTCTGTCATTGTGAGGCACATCACGGAAACGTCATCACGTAAAAATTATGTCTTTCGCCTCACAGTCACGCCATGTGATATCACCCCACATTTTACCGTGCATGGCATGAATATCACGCACAGTAATGTGTGGTGATATGGGATATATCACCGATCGCGTTTTAGCATTGTGAAAGTTAGGAATTGAGTGGTAAATGAGAAATATTTGACGGGGCGAGGGGTAATCGTCTGAATGGAAAATCGCATAATTGGGAGAACGTATACAGTATAACAATATAACGGAAAATCGTCTGACACAAAATTCGTATAACGGAGAAATTGTCTAACACGCAATTCGAATATTGGAAAATCGTATAATGTCCCTGCCTCGCTCGCTGCGGCTACACATATAACATCAGAAACTGCAGCTATATTATTGTCCAGTTAGACGTTTATCCATTATATGCTTATTCATTATACGATATTCCGTTTCGATGATTTTCCAGATTTTTTATTTAGGTAGGTAGATATTAGACAATTATTCCATTAGACGATTTTCCAGTTAGACTTTAGTCCGACGCCCCGTATCTAACGACAGCTAGCTAAGCCCATCGATGTACTTTTAATGACTACTTTTGGCTAATCTTGTTCCTGTCAAAGAAAGAGCCGTGAGAACACCTGGTGGTAGGTCATCCCGAACTTTCACCACACAGTTTGACGAAAAAAAAACATTTTGTGCAGTCGTGCATACTAGGTTGTAATGTATAGGCATGATTCATTTTAAGATCAAGTCGTTTCATCAAGCCGTCTGTCTATTTGAGTTTGGAACTTACCTTCTTATCTTTGGCCAAGTCACCCTCCTGGCACAACAAAACAACACCCTTTAAAGAAACATTGCTTCGCCTTTGCAAACATTCGTTACGACAAGAGGGGATTTGCTCTTGTCTTCAAAATTCTTCTTGCCTTGAAGTCGCTAAATCTGGGGAGCTTTTCTATCTAAGCCTTTCAGCTGAAAGTTTTCCCAAGCCACGACCGCGGACAAAGGCCTTCGTCTTCCGACGCTTTAAGCTAAGACAACTCGGCCATTGAAAACAGGGTGCAGCTATTCAGTAGACAAGTGGCTGCATGGGTGCATATTTTAACCAACAACCTTTTCTCGCTAGCGATAAAGCTGTTTGAGTTTTTAATAGTTGGTTAAAAGTTTTGATGGTTCATTGGGGAAGTCTCCGCTTTAACCACTGCCTCAACGTGTCCTACGCCTTTTCTACCTCAACACGCGAGGTGATCAGTGATGCAGGTTGGCATACCACTGTATACCACTGAAGGAAGTGGTATACACTGTAGTATACCACTGTAATACACCACTGTACACTACTGAAGGAAGACTCACGAACCTTGGGCGAGGCGACTAGGAGAGGGACCATCGAATAGACAAGAAACGATGACGTTGCCTAACTATACGTCAAGGTCATTCCAGTGGTTATATGGGTGGTGTTTCTAAACTAGAGGAAAGTGAGAAAAACTGTTTCGTAACTCGAGGCGACTGATCCAAACTCCTCCCACTTTACGTAAGCGTGACGTCATGAAGCTGAGATGTTGCTGAGGCAAGTGACAGGGTTTTTTCTCACTCACTAACATGGCTGCCGTCTACCAGTAGTAGCTGAGGTGGTCGTGTTTCTAAACTGTAGGAATTGAGATATGGAAAATGCCTAAATTGAGAAACAAATCCAATTAAACGGATATTAATAAACATTTGTATTATGTTCTTACTAACATTTCTCTCGCTGAAAATAGATGTGGCAGCTGTTACTGCTATTTTTTCTAATCTTGAGAACGACAAGTGAGGCAGTGACATTTCTAAATTGATCGGTTTTGATGACGTTATGGAGCGTGGCTTACAGGAATCCATCTCACTCTTCCCTCTAGTTTAGAAACACACCCACCTAGAGCCGCCTGCGAATGGAATGGGGTGGAGTGAGGGGTGGGAGGGGGTAATTGATTTAGTCCACAATAAGGTGTGAAGCTAATATTTCGGCTGCTTGGCCGAATTTTTTATTTTTTATTTACGTATTTCGGCGGCTCACAGTCTCCGACGAACGGCTGTTTTGTTTTTTTCCCAGTCAGTTTACCTTTTCAAATTAGACTTGAACTCTTTATTCGTGCATTTTCCCGCGACTTCTCGTCCCCGTTCTTACCCCCCCCCCCCTCCCCGGCCAACAAACTACTAATTCGAACCCAAACAAGATAAAGAATTAAATCCCTCCTCAACTAGAACACTAAGTTGAAGGAACCAATCAGTCTTTTTTTTTCTGTTTTTTTTTCTGTTTAATTCCCTTTCCCAATTAACTGGGAAAGAGTTCTGTGCGCCTGGAGGTTTTAATTTTAACTCATTGCGCCATTCTTCTTTGAAAAATGTTGGGGGGAGGTAACCGCAATTGTCTTACAACTTTTGATCCATTAAAACCCTCCCCGCAGAAAAAGGAGAGTATTTTAAAAGTTTTTTTTTTTCTCTTCATTATATGTTTTTTTTTAACATAATTGGGAGAACGACACAGAACAGTGATCGTCGTAAGGAGAAGGGTACGTAGGAACGGGACGGGTTATCCCAAGAGATGCCGCTCCGAAAGAGGAGGGGTGGGGGGGGGGGGGCTCATCCCCTTCTTCCACGTATACCCCTACGTGCTGAACCAATTCACCAAATCACCTGCGGAATGTTTCACATCCGTCGTCATCGCAATGAAGTAGTTGTTTTTTGTAGTTGACTGTCATTTTGATTTGAAACGTGTTAAAAGTCCATTCCTTCCAACGCCATTTTTCTCTATCTTTGTCCTGTAACAGCCACGCGCAGATTTCCATCCGTGCATGTAACCATCGCAAGACTTCGAGACTCAGGCCCGTATTCTGAACGCTGATTGAAACTCGTACTTGACTTGAAATGACGTCACAACTATTTAGTGCCATTCACCACCAGAACCTCTTTTGGATACATTTGGAAGAAATCGGGTGGTGAATGGCACTTAATAGGGATGACGTCATTTCCAGTCAAATGACGTCACACCTATTAAATGCCATTCACCACCCGATTATTCTTCCAAATGTATCCAAAAGAAGTTGTGGTGGTGAATGGCACTAAATATAACACCAGGTATAAACGAGGGGGGGGGGGGGGAGCTGGCTTAGGCCTCTAGGTGTCACTGTATTTTCATGCAAACAGGTCATCGCAACAACACTCTTTAAAACCGGCCGTATACGGGGAGTTGCTCTAGTCTAAGCTAAGATCATAGTTTTTTTTAGGCTTCTGTACAGCCGTACCGGCTGAGAAGACTATTGCAACGACTTTGTCCGTCCGTCGCTTTTTTCAACTTCGTACCAGATATTGACGACCATTGTTTACAACGTTAGATTCAGTGTGAGTAGTTAGTTAAATAACGTGGCAAATTAAAACATCGTTACTTCCTCGTAGCTAATAGACTTCTTCGACGTAACTAAATTAAATAATAACATTTGATCGTCGAATTAAAATCTTAAATTAAAATCCGCAATAAAAACAAATGGGTGTAAGTATGTTTAAATAGTCTCGTCGCATTGTTGCATGAATGAATAGGCTTACCATCAACCAAATTCTCCATTAGGCCTATCTTCTACTTACGAAATCAAAAACTGCATTTTTAAAATTACGCCTAAAAAATGAAAATTAGGCCTAAAATCATGTTAACATGGCAACGTCAAGTTGCTACGAGTCGCTGTTGGCTTCATCAACAGCGTCTCTCTCGCCACGTCCCTACTACCACTGATCTATATAGGCTACGTTGCGCGTTACGTTGTAACACTGTAACTGTGTGCCTGAAGGCGCACCGTGTTGCAAAAATGAATAGGCTTACTACACAATCCATATCTCCGTTAGCTGCTACTTACGAATTTAAAACTGCTGGTTAAAATTTGGCCTAAAAGCTGACAATTACGCCTAAAATGTAAAACAGGCCTAAAAGCTAACACATTTTTAACCGGCAATTGTGATGGCTACTGCTTTTAGATTAGTATAATAGAGATAGCTGTTGTAGTGCATGATAGAGGTGTGTGCCTCAACATTGGAAGTGGACAAACTGTACGGAAGGCCGGTGCGACTAGGCAGTAGCTGTAGCCGCTTGTTTTTGTTTGTTTGTGTGTCCGCAGTGGGAATATAGATAATCGTTATTCTGTTGAAGTCCGCAATGGGAATGTAGATAATATTTATTCTATTGAAGTCTGCAGTAGGAATTCGGAGGTTTGGGCGACTGGGCGGTGGGCGACGACTGCTAACGTAAGGACCTTCAACAATAATTGGCTATTGTAGTGACATTACGGTATTTTTATGCAAACGGGAAATCATAACAATGCTGTATAAAACCGGCCGTACACGGGGAGGGGGGGGGGTGTTCTGGTCCTTACAACGACGTTTAAAACATGGACAATTGAGACATTCTGCTTGCACAAGCACTTAGAGAACATTACACGATGGCAGAGTGGTTATCTGCACCTATGGGGGAGTTGCCATGCAATTTTGAGAGTAAAATTGCGCCGGTCTTATTTTTTTCGATAGTGTAGGCCTAATATGAGTTGGGTAGAGTCATTTTCATCTTTTGGGAATAGTATACCATTCTTCCTCCTTCGAAATTGCAGCCTTCAGAGTTGATCAAAGGCTAAATCGCACCCATTGTCTTTTCCCCATTCTTTTTCCTCCTGCCTTTTTCGTAAAAATGACGAAAATGGAGACTCCACCTTTTTTATTGCAACCTTCAAATTTGTTCCTGGTACTAAAAGCGAATATAAAAAAGAAAGGGACGCTGCGTTGAAATGAACTTCATGGGAGCGATTCTCGCAAACAATTTCTGCTTCAGTGCTTTTTTTGTCTTTTAAGCTAAACTCTAAAAGTTTCGCCGTGCGCAAACAATCATCTCGAAACCCGTCGGTTACGACCTTGTTTGTCGCCGGCAGAAAACTTCAAAGCTTTCTTCCGGTGCGCAAATTCGATTTCGACACGGATCCGTGTCAAGTTAAACTCGTTGCATGACATAACAAACAAGAAACGTCAACACAGCAAATTAGAAAGGACAACATTCTTCAGCCCAAACATGCTCCGAGTAGGCAGCAACTGTACTGGAGCCTCCTGAGTGCTTCTTTATAAGTATGGGGTTTTTACGCCCTTTCTAAGTACTGAGATGAACAATGTCGACGTCCTGCAGTTGAGCGCAGTACGAGGAAAGTGGGTAATAATATCCTATTTATCACCCAGTCACTTAACAATTAAATGGCGCATTCATTGTCATTGTGAATGAAACATCATCCTTGGTTGCTGAAGGGGAAATTCTGCATTAAAATTTACATCTTTCACGCTGAAAGCTTCCGTTGAAAATGATCATAGGGATTCATGCATGTCTGCTTGTCCTATGGATGAAATGAAGTTATACAGTACCAAAATGTAATTATGCAGTGGTTGGAGCATTGATTTTGCAACAATGGGGCAGTATAAGCGATTTAGTTGGTAGATCGACGTCCGAGGAGGTGTGGAATCGTCCGAGGGGGCGAAGTCCAAAGAGGATGTTCTACAGCTCCGAGGACGTCGCTCTACCAAAAGTGTGCATTAAATCGCTTATACCGGCCCATTGTTGCAAAACCATGCTATAACTTTCTTACTACCCTACCTTCATTTCGTGTAGCAGCAGCGCCGAACAGAATACCGTTCTCGGAAGAAAGAATTTCTCAGTTCCTTGTTTTCCGAAAGCTCGAACAACAATGCTTTAACAGTATGCTTTAATATGACGTTTCAAGCGTCGTATTGTTACAATTTCCATTGTTCGTCGAAGGGGACATTCGAAATGAAGCAACAGTCCGTTACCCTGAGCAACGATGCTTTAACAATACGTTTTGAACAGTCATCCCACGTGGGATGACTAAAATTTGGTTATAGTCTGCGGGGGCAAAATCTTATTTCCCTTGTTTGCTGAAGGAGCTCTTCGGAATTGACCAATAACGCCGATGATAGCGCTGTTGCGGTTGTTAAAGAAAGCAATCTTGGAGGTTTAGAATGTAACACTGCGGAAAATTGAAAATAGTAATCCAAGCAGTGTCGGATTGGACCGTCCGAGAACCCGGGAAACCCTGGGGTGGCTTCCACTGCAGAAGGCCCTTGTTCAAAAAAAAATAAACTTTAATGAACAATTTCACACGAATTCGTATGAAAATTGCATTTTAATTTTCAGGAAAACGTTTTAAATTCACGCACATTTCTTTAAAACTACGCTAGCTTTCCTGATCCCCCCCACACTGCAGGAAACCCTTGTTTCAAATTTTTAAAAAAAAATTAGAAATGATTTCGTGTAAAAATTGCATCGCTTACTTCCAGGAAATCGTTTCAAATTCACGCCCTTTTCATGGAAAACGTTAGCTTCCGGGGTGCCGCATCCCCTCCCCCTCCTCTCCCCAACCGGCGTCACGTGTTTTAAATTTTATCCCCAAGTTGCAGAAAAACGTATCAAATTTACGCCGATTTCTTGCGCCGAGGAAATTACCCCCTCCCCCATACCCCCTTCGCCCGGTGCGAGTGTTCCTGAGACCCCTGCAGTATATTCCCGGAGTGGCCCGACCCCTCCCAATCCGAACTTGATCCAAAGTAGCATATTGGTTTACAAAGATGATCATACTTGTAGGAATTCTAAAAGTGTGCGAAAGAAGTACGCAAAATAAGTGTGCAGAATAAGTACGCAACCATTGTTGAGCATTGTTGCAACTGTGTGAATACGGGATTAATACAGCATCGTTTTAACAATGGTCGGGACGAAAGTAGGGTAATACGTACATACAAGGAATGGCCTATTCTCCTGTTTTCCCCGTCATTCTGAGAATTATTGTTGGTGGTAGACAAAGCCTAATCCTAGACATTCTGGCAAGACCGTCTGTCATGTTTTTCATTATTTTTAATTTATTTGTTAAATGTGGAGCTTTTTAATTTGAATTAAACCTAAGCCAAAATTATTATACAGTGAGGAGTGCACGTTTATTTATCAATAAGTAAACTAACTGAAGATAGAAGTCAAATTCCGGTAAAGTGGCATTACGCAAACTATGCCAAGCTATACGCATTCGGTAGCAGGTATCGCTGCATTGTTCCGGAAGGGTGATAATGGGAAAAATATGCCGCCGGTGCACCTTGCGGCAACTGTCAATATGAATGCAGGAACACTGACAGCCACCCATCATCATCTTTTGTTTGGTGAATATAAAAAAAGTTAGTAAAAACAGTAAACAAACAAACTCATAAGATCACACCAACGTTTTATTGTTTCAATCCGCCCATCGACGCAAATGTAACCAATTTCAGAAGGCATCTTCCCAAATCTTGGCTCTAGCACAAGTAAAAGTTGTCTAGCTGTCTTGAGTTGCCAAGCATAGTGACAGTAAACAATGCAGATAAACACAAATACTCTCTATTCCCATCTTCAGGGGTGCCGCCAATCGATCGATGCTTAAATGATGCTTCTAAATGATGCGTCTAAGTGATGTAAACAAACGATGATTCTAGATTAAGTTTTCAAGAAGAAGGATATGTTTGTTTGCGCTTTCAGAATTTCTTAATTGCGTTGACAACTAACTTGTTCTGTGCTTGACGCCGAATTTCAAGATAAGACGCTCTCGAGTTCCTCAGTCAAAAACTATTTATTATTGGTGCTGTCGGAGTGCTATTGCTTGTAATTTGATGAGGTCTGGAATTGCCCATAGGTGTTTTCTTTTTTTCCTCCCAGGTGCCTGTTTTCGAACACTTGCTGATTTTCGTGTTATCCAAATCCTGACGGAAGTGACGTTAGTAATGCATATAGAGTTCCATGTTCTGAGTTTTGAGTGACAAACGCACCGTGGTTTGCTGTCATAGTCGAACGAGCCCTGCAACACGTGTGCCCCTCTTCCCCCCCCCCCCGCCCACGCCAACAAAAAAAGTGTTGTTTTTTTCATTTAAGATTAATTTGCCTTAAGTCAAACGTAGCATTTTAATGCTTGTGTGGCTGAGCCGACTCAAATCTCAACTTTACCAGCCTTTTTTGACAGAAGAAATATCTGGTAAGGGGAGGTGCAAACCCGGGGATTTAAACCGGGAAACCTCCGATCATCGCAGGGGCCGAAAGATTGTCCAGAACTGGCCAGAATAAGTTCCCATAGCTGCTGGAGGAGGAAGGTAGCCTCTCACGCTATCCTGGCCGGCAGACCTGGCAGGGGGCTTTGCCAAGGTCCACATTCCAGGGGTTCGACCAGATCCGAAAACGTCCAGCAACCCTGAGCTCTCTCACCGCTAAGCCGCGGTGACAGCCAGATTAGTTCAATCAGCAAATTCAAAAGAGGAAATACAACACATCTATACATTTATTTGACCATACGACGCTGTTACACAAGATCAGTTCAGCTCAATGCCATTATAGTGTCTGCGTCCTATCTTGAGTTCGCCCCAGAACGAACACAGATAATCGATTATATGTTTTCAATAGCAGAGCACCTTGTGGATATCCTAGATCGTTACAAAAACAATGGCGGCACTATAAATTATTGTACAACTTCGTGCATCGATTCCGTGAAGCAACTAATGATTCCATTGAATGTAGTCCACAGATTCCATTGAATGTAGCCAACAGAAAATATCCTGTATCTCTGGATTTGGCCATAACAGAATCAATGCGAATTCAACAAACCCAGGGCTTGGACATGCTAACTTAATGTAATGTGACACTGAACAAACGAAATCACAAACTGGTGTTTTGATTTCACACCCTGAAGTTTTCAAAGCAACATGACCAGGCCTCAACTTTTGTGTGCTATACGATAATTCTTGAGCTTCCATACTGCAGCTTAGATCAACGCATACAGGAAAGATAATGTTACGTGACATGTTTCACGGTCTACTCGTGAGGTGTTTATGACTGCCATCCCTATTTTTTTTTATGGGGGGGAGTGGGGTTACAAGTTTTGTAGTTGTTTTCAAGTAGATCTTTGTACAGGTACAAACTGTTCAAAAATAGTTTCACACATTTTGTTTGAAATTTTGTTTAAAATTACTTACTTGTGTAACAAGTTGGTGCACAGTTTTCACGCATTTCTTAAACGTGCCATAATTTCGAAAGAAATTGTGCAATTGTCAGTCTTCCGTATCAAACACAGGTACTAGCATCTCACAGCGGTGATCCAATTCACCTACTCCAAAGCAATCTACCAGCACGAACATGGGACTTCCAGAATGGAACTTTGTTTCAATAAAAGCCAGTCTTGATGCGATGTGCAGAGAAAAGCCAGTCTTGATGCGATGTGCAGAGAAAAGCCAGTCTTGATGCGATGTGCAGAGAAAAGCCAGTCTTGATGCGATGTGCAGAGAAAAGCCAGTCTTGATGCGATGTGCAGAGAAAAGCCAGTCTTGATG
>JAHWFP010089858.1:106874-127222 GCA_023313725.1 Lithobius niger
ACGGCTAGTCCAATCGAGGGCATGGATGGACTAGCCGTTTCTCGCAGACGAGCGAATATCCCCCGGTAAATCGGCTACACCTCACGGATATGTATTTTAATGCTAAGGTGTGACGTCGAGCTAATTTATCGTGTTATTAGAGTGGTTTTAAAGGCTTGTTTCAAGAATTTAAGATTTTTTTACATGCGACTTATGTAAATTCCTGAACGGAAGTTCCGGTTTAGAAACGGGGTTGGAAGCTTCCTGTGTATGAAGGCCGACCGAAGGGGAGAGACGCTGCGTAATACCGATGTTTTTGTTTAAGGTAAAACTATTTTTTTCTACTTTAATAGTTTAAATAAGATGAGTATATAAAATGCGCTATTCGCTTGAGTCTCGTAGGTTTATAGGTGTGTTTAGGAAGTGTCAGTAGCCTAGTTTTCGTACCGTCGGAACGAAAGATTGCCGAGTTGGGCCATTCCTCCGTGGGTGGGGGTCTCGCATAGTACGCGAGTTTTTTTTCCGTGTTAGGCTACTAAGAAAAATGTCGCAAGTTGTAAATGTGCCTTTTTATGCTGGTTTCATTTGTGTTGTGTACAGTAATTTTACAAGGTCGGGTCATATGTCACATGGTGGAGCAGGGGTTGTGTATAGACCCGCGTAAAAAGTGTTAGATTATCAAAAAAGTGTGGGTTATCAGAAAAGTATGGGTTATCAAAATTAGCCCACTGTGACGTGTGTGGGTTTTCACATTAACCGTATATAACGACTACACTTTTAGCATGGGGATGTATTAGCGTGACGTCACCACCGCGCATTAAAAATATTTCTTTGTACATTCCTCTGCATATTGCGAGCAATCGCTAGACAGAACTATTTAACGTTCGATGGGGCTTGATCCTCCAAACTTTCATTTGACGGCAGCCTGCTTTTAACTGCACCACGAAATACGACAGCGTTAGTTGTCATGGAAGTTTGTCTCAATGCTGACACGTAGAATTGGTTAAGACAGGTGGCATTGTAAACATCGTCGAATGGAACAGTTCCTTCTGAATATCTATTGAATCTCTAACGACAGGTTTCCTGTTTCTGTTGGCGTTTAGGAGAAGAGACGTTGAGTTGCTTTTTGTCCGTTTGACTGTATAGAGCTTGTTGACGTTTGCCGATATCCGATATCGGGCTGGCGATACGAAATCCCAATTCTTCATTCCTTCATTTATTGTCAGGATCAGCCTTGGTCCAGAACCGTATGCTCCTCGCAGCCTAATATACAGCCCATCTCGACAACACTCCATCGCAACAACCGAAAACTACCGGCGGACAGAAAAAAACAAGAACTAGATCTAGAACCTAACCTAAGACGAAACATCTCATCTGGACTTGGAAACCACTCGAAAACCACATCACTCACGGTCCCGGTCACTCTCGTCCTGCACACAAGCACCCACGGTCACCACTGCTACACACTCACACCGCACTTTCCTTATCCCCTGTGTAATCACCACATGGTTATGCAGATGGGTGTAACTCAAAAACGGCCCTGTTCTGCAGATGGCTGTAACTCAAAAACGGCCCTGTTCTGCAGATGGGTGTAACTCAAAAACGGCCCTGTTCTGCAGATGGGTGTAAAGCCCTAACCAGACTGGCTGCTCGCGGCTGCACGCCGACGTAGTATGGTGTAAAAAAGACTTCAATATTCGTCCTTAACGCAACACCAACCACACGATTGCTGCAATGTTGACCTTGTAGGCACGTAGTTACGCATAGCTTCGCACGAAATTTTCTTCTGTCTGGAGAAGCCTTAACTCAAAAACGGCCCTGTTCTGCAGATGGGTGTAACTCAAAAACTGTTGTTCTCAGGAAAATACGCTTAAAGTTTGAGTTTGCTCAAATCGCTGTCAAATCGATGTCAAACTTTTTTTTAAAGTACCGAATCCGTTATTGTATACACTGTTTACAGGTTGAACTGTTCCCTACAAATCATAGCATTTAAAACATTCTTTAAATGTGCAATAGTAAAAAAAAACAGCTTGTTCCTCACAGTATTAAGTCATTAAAAGCGTAATATTGAAACGTAAAAAAGACTATGTAACTGCGGTTATGACCCTTTGTGACAACAGATTGTTAGACTAAAAAGGAGCAAGTACCGTGGTCCCCAGCAAGACGTAGCAGCCTTTTTTGCGTGACAAATCTGCAGACGTAAGCAAGTTGCATCCTTTTTGCCGCCTGGTAATTTCTGATTGGTTGGAAATACGATCTTCAAAATTTTTTTGCCAATAATTGGCGACAGAAAGAAGTAATTTGAGCACTGTTATTCAAAAAGGGCAGAACAGGGCAGAACAGGGCCGTAGTCTCCAGACCTGAACGAAGACTTTGTGTTTGATTGTCATCCTTTGTTTTTAGCAATGAAACACTGTTATGTTTGCCATTTTGTGGGCAATTTATTGTAACCCCCACGTGCTAGACGAATGTTTGGCTTGAGTTTTTAGCTTTTAACTTCACTTCCGTCCTGATCCTCCCAACCGACCCATTTCCGCATCAATCTCCATTTTTGGATGCCTTTTAGGCCTTGAATTTAGAATATTTTCCCATAACCCTAGCCCCAACTTCAGCTCAACCCAGACTTAGCCAATGCTTGCGTGAGCAACATCCCCACCCTTTTAAAGCCGACAGTTTCAATTAATAACCATTTAAACTTAAATTCTGTTCAATTGGCCTTTAGCCAAATCCTAAACAAGCCGATCGTTCATTCCTCTTGCACCCTTTTGTGTCCCGAACCCGCAATTCAGGCGAGCCAGTAAATCAACCATGATCTCAACCACTTTTTGGGTAACATTATTCCACCGTAGGTTTATAGACGCTTTGCGCGGTAGGTTTTGTATCAAAAATTTCACTCCAACTTTAGCTACCAACTTTTCTATAAATCCCGAATCCCCTTTTGTCCCCGTCAGTCATGTTGTGATAACGGACGGATTTAATACCTTACTTCTATCAAGAATTTATAGGGTTGGAGAGGAGAATTTCTAACTCTAAAAAGTCACTATTGAAACGTCCTAGGTCAATTCCAATTAGTTCCATCAGAGTTTTCAGAGGACGCCACGTGTTCCATCTGGTAATTTTTGCTCATTTTTCAGCCCAAATCTAAAGTAAACTAAATTACAACTTAAGCTAAACTAAATAATAATTAAATACAAGCTAGTTTCGTTTGGGTTAGTTTAATTTCAGGCTGAAAACTGAGTAGAAAATTTCCACATAAAACTCGTGGCGCCCTCTATAAACTCCGACGGAACTAATTGGAATGAATCTACGACGCTGCAGTATGGGGTCTCAGTCACAAATTCTCTTCCCCAACCCTATAAATTCTTTTTTCTATGTAATGGTGCCTTTAAAAGGCAAACATTTAACAGAGACAAGCAGTGGTAGAATAATCAACTGATTTTTTAGCGTTTTGAAAACTGCCAATACAGACGGAAAAACGTGTAAAATATAAATATTTGGCGAAACGGGATTTGGCGAAACGAGATTAGCCCCTGAGGCAAAAGGTGTTAATCTCCTTTTTTTTGGCGAAACGGGATCTGGCGAAAAGGGACGTAACGTACACTTTTCACATCTTCAGCGCTGAACAAAAAGTGGAGAAATTTTAAGCGACGTAACTAATAACTAATGCGTAGCAGCGTACCTTTCACGTTAAAATCGATCTAATCGCGAGTGCCTTACGTTATGTACCGCTTTCGCTATTTACCTACCCGGGATAAATATTTAAAACGTGTAATTAAAGTTGCAAGGCTGGCACCTCATGTCCAACGAAGGCTTTTTTAATGCTCGTTTAATAAACAAATATTAGTTTAATTATTAACTGCTATGAAAAAGAGATGATAATCTATTTAACATCTTTCAGGGGTCCCTATTTCCGTCCCTTTTTGGAACCATTCCTTATTTTTCCAACTTTTGTGGAAACATTCTTATTTTCCGTTCAAAACCAATTATTTTGTAGTTTTGTATACATAAAAATGTCTCCAGACCTGAAATTCCGCAATGACATGTCAACAACAAAGAAATTTTATTTTCGACCAATTTTTGTCTGATCCTTGTCACAATAAAATGTTGATACATTTTTTTAAAAACGACGAGCTAGTTCTTACGCTGGCAGTTCAGTACCCGCTATCTTCATTTCCAAGATTGCGGAAACTGAATTGCTAGTGTAAATTTTTTTTTTTTTTTAAATTTTTGACGATTTTTATGTCAGCCGAAGCAATTAAATTTTTTATGTCAGCCGAAGCAATTAATGCTTGTGTGGTCGAACTGGCTCAATTTTGAACATTACCAGATTTTTTTAGAGAAGAAGAAATCTGGTAAAGGGAGGTGCCAGCCCGAGGATTCGACCCGGGAAATTGACTCGTTGTATTTTAAACTTTATCAACATTTTATTGTGATCAAGTAGCGTAAGAATTGACTCGTTGTATTTTAAATTTTATCAACATGTTATTGTGATCAAGTAGCGTAAGAATTGACTCGTTGTATTTTAAATTTTATCAACATTCATTGTGATCAAGCCAGAAAAAATGGCCGAAAATTAAATTTCTGTGCTGCTGACATCTCATTGCGGGAGTTTCCGGTCATGAAGCATTTTTACGTATATTTATTTTCCAACTTTTTTGCAACTTTTTTGCAACTTTTTCGGAAAAATTACTTATTTTTCCGACTTCTTTAGAAACGATCCTTATTTTCCGATTTTTTTGGAAAAAAAAAACCCTTACTTTCCCGTCCCGACTTTTTAGGCAAAATTACTTACTTCACGACTTTTTTGGAAATATTCCGTATACTTTTCCAAAAAAATCGGAAAATAAGTAATTTTACTAAAAAAGTCGGGAACGTAAGGATGGGACTTTTTTTCCCATTCCTACTTTTCTTTTCAGGAATCTTATTCTTGTTCAAGTTCATCACCAACTGCTGACAAAATCGAGATAGGACCTACAATTTGTTAATTTTTTCCTCTTGTCTTTCAAGCATTTGCAATTGGGAAAATTTACTTCGCTGAAAACTTAGTTCATTACCTTCGCTTTATAATTTTTTGTTTAATATTTCAAACACTAAACTTACAGGGAAGTTGCCACGGTAACTGCTAAAAACTGTTGTATTGTTTACTTCTAGCTTTATTTACGAAAAATAAAATAAAAATTTTATTTTACAATTCCTTATTTTCAGCTATTTTCTGACCCCTGATCTTTTGAAACTTGGGTCTTTTCCCTACAAACCCACTTGCCAGTCCTCCACTGCAGAATCCACGAACACGGGTAGATGACTCGAGTTTTATTTTGAGCCAAAAGTAAACCAAATTCAACGGGCGCTGCTCTTGAAGGAAAACGAAAGAACGCAAATGCGTAGGTCACAACGGCGAGTAGAAAACCGTGTATGTGAGGAGAAAATGACCCCCTGTCAGAGGAACCTAGCTCTCTTCGAATTTGTTTTCAAGGCACACGCCAACGAAGAAGAACTTGAGCATTCATGGCTTGGGGGAGAAAGTTGCGTAAAACTTTCTGAACCCACCTCGCAGCTCCGCGACCGACTGTAAGAAAACCCACCACTTCCACCGAAAGCGACTCACACGTCAAGTTTTAGAACTACTTGCCGTATGCATCGATGACAGAAACGGCGGGAAAAGGGTTTTAAGAACGTATGCTCACGATCGTAGTATAATGACCATTACAATGATAATATGGGGTTTGTTGCTGAAGGGGCGATGCAGGGCCCCCAACATCAAAGTTCGGGACCTTGGAACTAACTACAACAGCTGCCCCCCCCCCCCTCTTCCCCGACTGAAATCGTGAAAAGGTTACACTGTGTTATAATATATTCGTCGGCGACAATTGTGCGTAACGATTTATTCATTCATTAATCAGGGCTGCTTACGTTTGAAGGCTTTCCTGCCTAACAAGCTGAAAGGCTTGCACTACAGTGCTCCTGCTCCTTGCTCGTTGCCGTTGGATTGGAGTTGTTGTTTATTGGGAGTGTTAAAGAAATATTCACAATACGTAAAAATCAGGTACATTACTCATTCATAGTCATCAAAACTCACAATTGTGGGGAGGAGGGGGGGGGGGATGTTTAGGCCAAGCGGGGCTTTTGAGCCGACTATACATGACGCCATTTTTGTTGCTAGGCCTCCGAGTTGGGCCGGCATTGGAATGTTCAATCATCTATTTTCTCGGCGAACCCGGGTATCGTATGCGGATGAATCCTTAAGTCGATTTAAGTAGTTTCAAGATATAACATAAGATTGGCCCCTTAAACAACCCTCGTAAGAGCATCGCCCCGGGTGTGACTAGGTTCCCTTGGCCCGCCCTCTGCCGATTTGTCTCGACACCTATTGTCTCTCTGAGGAGACTGTGGTTCGTTGCTTTGTTTCCAATCACAAGCCAGTTGATTCAACAACTCTAATGGGCGTCAACTTTCCGGCACGCGTGTGAACTGGCATTGAGCCAGGAGGCGAGACACGCCGTTTCTGCTCCAGTCGGCCTTGGCTTGAAGAAGCCATCGCCTCCCTGTGGCTTCAAAGTCGTTGCACGCGGAGTTTTCGCAAGTCTGGATTAATCGTAGAACGAGCGACCTTTTTCACACCTCTTCATGCGTTAAAACAACACAACGTATTTGTTATGATGGTTTAATCCAATCTTTTCGTGTTTTGTTCATAAAGTTTACTCACGGTCTGTATCACTGACGTTTTATTATACTTTTGTTTTTCTTTGTACCTTTATTTTTCTTTAGCCCATTTACGCGCAAAAAGAAAACAGAAAGGAAGGAAGGGGAAAAAAACAACAACAACAAAAAACAATATAATATCTGTTGACAACAAGAAATAAAAATAATTTTCTCTTGGCATGAACCCGACTGGGTCCAAATCCAGGGTTTAGTGGCACTGATCCCTTGAGGGTAAGGTCCAGATGATGCGCTCGTCCTTCTTGTAGTTACTGCTGCCTGTTGGTCGGACGAAAACAGCCTAGAAGGATAGATGAAAACTAAATAGCGCCACTTAAATTCAGAACGGGGTTTTTAGCTGTCCTCAAAACTATTCCTGACGGCAGTGGAATTCGTTGACGCCATTTACAGGTCGGTTTGGTCCAAAGACCTCGCAGTAGGAATGGATTGAATTGCACTTCGCTTCCAACCACGAGGTGGGGATAGCTCCAGTTAACTTGAACTCGCGACGATTTAAGAGTCAAAGCCCTTTATGTAGATCAGTGCATCCACCTCAGCCCCTTTCAAGTCGCTTTATCTCAAACCACCACCTTCCGCCGACGCACGAAGTTGATGCGCTTTAAGAACTAGCGTCTATCCACCAACATCGAAGTCTTACGACGCTTTAGCTCCTGCCCCATTGTCATTGGCTAACATCAGCGCGTGGAAACGTCATGAAGCTATAGACGGGCCACCTGTCACTTCCTTAAAACGAAGTCGAAAACGAAGCTAGTTGAAAGTGGTATTATAGTTTCCGCGGCCTATCTTGAGTTCCCCCCAGAACGACACAGATAATCAATTGTATGTTTTTGGTAGCAGAGTGCCTTGTTGATATCCAAGATGGTTACAAAAACAATGGCGGCCGTCGATTAATGCCGCCCCCTCCAGGAAAACGTAGCCGCTCATAAAATATCTGCAGGATTCAAGATAAACCGCGTACAGAATAGGTGATCTGTAGAAATGATGTAAAAATTTGATATTTTCTTTTAAACTGGGGTTTATGCAGGGCCGGATTAAGGGGTGTTGAAGCACCAGTCCACATACCAAAAAAGGCCTCAAGGGTGCCTTACGGTCACGGGAAAAATAAAATAAGGGTTATTTTAAATTTAAAAAAAAATTACACTAGAGTGTATTTTCAAATAAAATTAATGTTAAAAAAAGGAAACTTTTTTTTATTGTGGATCGGGGTGGAGGGGGGGGTGGATGGAGGAGAGAGCCACATAAAATCTTAAACGCCAGGCCTCCATGAGGCTTAATCCGGCCCTGGGTTTATGCGTTGTGGTGAGACCCTCTGCCGATGCGACGAGTGCCCGATTGTATTGAATGAGTTACGCGATACTTCCACATGTTATGTCTGCTTTATATTCGCCCGTGGCATTGCAAGCTATTGCTTTTTGCCGAAAGATGACGCACATTGCTACAACATGAGTAGCATCGAGGGGTCCGGCAAACTCAGAAATGCCATACGAGATTGTGAATCCAGTAGATCACTACCCTATATTTGCAGATTTGTGAAGATTTGCACTGAGTTACAGATTTGCACAGATTTACAGATTTGCACAGGTTTGTTAAGATTTGCTCAGATTTACAGATTTGCACAGATTTTTACTGTGATATGCAGATTTGTGAAAATTTTGACAGACGTGCACTGATTTGCACAGATTTACACCTACTTGCACAGATTCGGGAGATCTTGCTGGATTTGCATGATTTTTCAGTATTTTCAGATTGTAGATTTGCACTGAGATTTGCAGATTTGCGCCGAGGTTTGCAGATTTGCACGGATTGTAGTTGATTTTGATGGATTTCTGTTGATTTGTATGGATTTGCAGATTTACCGATTTATAGAGTGGCACCAAATTTGCACGGATTTTAGTACATTTGCATGGAATTCTCCTGAGTCACCTGAATTCTGGATTTACGGATTTACAGATTTGCACCAAGGTTTGAAGACTTTCACCGAAATTTTCACGGATTTTAGTTGATTTGCATGGATTTTTTATTGGATTTGCGTGTGTTTGCAGATTTCGCGTAACTTTTTCAAATTCGGCAAAACATTTCAACGTTTGTTGTACCCCTGGGCTAAGATTGTGAGAGCCGCATATACTGACATTTTGTAAAAAGTCTAAGCGTTAAACTCGAAAACCAGCTCGCCAGGGGTCTGAACTCAAGTTTTAGTGGCCAGCATCAAAGCAATCCAAATACAACGCCAAGAACAATAAATCATATAAAACCAGTTCTGGAACGAAGTAATTGTGATATATCACAGGTGGCATTACATCATAATCATGTTCGTAATCGATTCCTGCTTTTGTGTCTTATTATTAAGACCCCCCGAAAACGAAAAAGAATATTGGTTGAGCGTAAGGAACTAAACAAGAAGAAGGAAAAAACCACGTTCCTCCTCGTATGACCTTTAGCTTTTGTTTTATTACCCTATTTCCTGGGCTTCTCGAGATGATTTACTGTTCGTTTCTTTAGTTAATAAAATCTCGGGCAAGCAATGTTGCACGGTGAAACGAAAAATTATGTTCTTTTCATACCGGATCCCAAATCCAGAGCTTAACTAAAATTGATCCCCTAAAGATGGGGGTCATTATTTTTTTTCTCTAGGTCTTAAGTCCCCTTAACATATCAACTGAGGAGTGAAATACTTTCGCAGAGATTCGATAGTGATTATCCTAAAGTTTCTAGAAGGAAATTGAAATAAGTCGGGTAATTGGGAAGACCTCACCGTATAAACATACAGTTGACAGTCGCAAGGACATTATTTTGGCAACAAATATTTAACTTTCGGCTCGTTATTTGGGCTTCAGTGACGGCGCCAGGGGTGGGCCCCCTAAATATTTCACGCCCCCCCCCCACCGGCCCCCCAAACCCCAACACTCAGGTCACCACCAGAAAATGAAATAATAAAAAAAATACTTGCAGGCTAACCTTGAAATCAAATGAATAAACAAGAGTTTTTATTTTTGTAGTTTATTTTATTTAGGTACTATATTTTTTAGCAACTTTGCAGTATATGTGTAATTGTGTAGCCTAATTACTTTTGTGTGTTAATGGGGCTTATTTTGCAAATAAATTGTACTGTATTGAATGTTAGGTTACGATCAGGTTGAATTAAACGGAATAAAAGTGCGTAATGTGGTTGCCTTGAAAAAAAAATCCTTGGCCTACTCTGTTTCCAGATGTGCCCTCTGTCGCCCCCCCCCCCCCAATCAGTCCTGACGCCGTTACTGTTGGGTTTGGTAATAAAAAAAAACTAACGATATCGTTCGCTTCGCTAACCCCATTGGCGTCGATCCATGCTTCCTGTAATTTCTGCGATTCCCAAGAGCATCACAAACTCATATACTGCCTATTTCGACGCAAACTAATTGCAATTATTGCTCACAGTTCCTCCATTACATTCCAAAGCACGCCTGCATTTCATAGTTTTATCAGAAAAAGTTTGTTCAGGCGTAATAAACTTTGCATGAACTAACTATGACGTCATGAACAAACATGAAGTTAAAAAAAAAACTTCGACGTCATTCTTGCAGGTTTTTTTCGCGTATTTGAGAGCCATAATATCAAGTTACTCCAGCAATGAAAATAGACCTAACCGAACCGAAGCGCAATTTAATTATCTTTCATCTGGTCCTACTCTAATCTTTGTATAGTGTCCGCGGCCTATCTTGAGTTCTCCGTGGAACGAACACAGATAAGCGATCGTACGTTTTCAGTAGCAGAGTCCCTTTTTGATATCCAAGATGGTTACAAAAACAATGGCGGCCATCGATTAAAGCCACCCCCTCCAGGAAGACGTAGCCGCTCACAAAATACTTGCAGGACTCAAGATGACAGCGCACACAATAGTTGCCTTGTTCAAGAGGAGTAGTGGAACAAACACACTCACAGGCACGCACATCATCTCCATCATTAAAAACTTATGATGTACGTGCATGCGTGTGTGTTTGTACCTCTACTCCTCTGGAACCAAGGTACCTACAAAGACGGGAGTAGAACCAAATGAAAGATAATTAAATTGCGCTTCGGTTAGGCCTATTTTCATCGCAGTAACTTGATACTATGACTCTTAAATACGCGAAAAACCGTGCAAAAATAACGTCAACTTCTTTTTTACCCTCATGATGTTTGTTCATGACGTCATAGTTTCTTCATGAAAACGTCCTCGAGCGAAGCGAGCGAAACGAGCGATGTAGCTAGTACGTTTTTAATGATGCAGATGGTGAAACACTAAAAAAAATGTGTGGCAAAGCACCAAATTCGGGGCCGAAATTAAATATTTGTTGCCAAATTCATGTCCTTCTAAGTTTTCTTATCATTCAGAGGGCACCGCTAATATAAGCTACAGCCCCAACAGCCCCAACTAGAAACGGAAGGGATAATATAGACAGCAATATGGTCATAGAAGTTGATTTTTAAGCGTTTAACAGTCTCGGCGGTAACAACGTTAGTTGGCAACGAGTTACCTAATGACATAACTCGGTTATGTATAAATGCTTTGCTGTAAATTATACAAAGTAGCTTCATACGGCTTTATTCCCCAAAACCGATTATCACTAATTCATGTTACGAATGCGTTGTGTTGTACAGCGACTACGACAATAATGTTTCAGTCATGATCCTGGGATTCAACAGCTTTCGCGCCTTTAGGCCAAGTTGGAACTCAACGTTTCTCAAAACAGCGTTCAAGAGTATGTGAACGTATTAACTTCATAATTAATTGCCGAGACTTATAATTATCCCCCTCCCCCCCTCGACCACCGACCGATGACACATTTGCTAAGCAGGTCTTCTGGCAGATGAATTATTCACCTGTCAGAATCCATCGCTGGTTAGGAAATGGGTTGTTTATCGGCCTACTTGCTTCGCAGAAGACGTAATTATATGTTTAAACATAACAGACAAACACATGGCAGTCCGCAAAGCTATTATCGGAATGCTTAAATCAAATCCTTACAAGACAAAAAGGTGGTTACGGCTATACGAAAACAAGAAAACTTGTATACGTCGAATTTCCATGAAACGGAGATATAATATGACGCAATAGCGACAGCCATTCGGCGCTACCGCGTAATTCTACGGAATTCTACGTATACAAGTCTTGTCTGCTTAGTCTTGTCTTGTTTTGTCTGTCTTGTCTGCCTATTCAGGAGTGTGTCCCCTCCCCTCCCTCACGTATAAAAAGAATCCCCACAACAACAACAAAAAAAGTCTCCCCAAAATGCGATAATTTTCAGTGTTAAACTGTAAATTGTGCTATTGGCGAAGTCCCCGCCAGGATTACCGGCCAGGGTAGTGTGAGAGGCTGCCATGATCCTTCAGCAGCTGTGGGAACTTATTCTGGCCAAGTCTGAACAATCTTCCGGCCCCTACGATGATCGGAGGTTTCCCGGTTCAAATCCCCGGGTTTGCCCTTCCCTTTGCCAGGTATTTCTTCTTATCTCAAAAAAAAGGCTGGTAATGTTCGAAATTGAGCCGGTTCAGCCACACAAGCATGATATTGCTTCGGTTGACTTAATGTTCAAAAAAATTAATAAAAAAAAAATTAAAACATTTGAATGCTGTGGAGTTTAGGCTAGTTGGTTTTTTTTTTTGGTACGCTCAGAGATAATTTGAACGTTGGTGGGAGGGAGGAAATTTTAATTCATCGACCCTAACGGGAGTAATTTCCCACCATTAAAGACTTAAACGTGGTGTGGCTCCTAGTGGTGGTTCCCTGAAGCCAAAGGTAATTTGTATTTAGCGATCATGAAAGGAATGCTTGTTTTGTAGGACTTTTTCTTTGCTGGAACAGGTATAAAGTACAATTATTCTCTGTTGAATAAATTACGTTTCGACTGGACTCTAGACTCTGCCCCCCCCCCCCCCCCTTCCACCTCCCAACTCCCAGGTGGTTGTAGGACCGTGGGTCTTGTGCACTTATCCCAAGTTGTTGTAGTCAGAGGACGTATAGGGAAAGCTAGAAGTCGAAGGACGAAGGAATGCAAACAAAAGTTGCCGACTTATTGAATTTGCTGAATTGCTTAATCGGACGGCTTACTAAATATCATAATACTAGCTGAAGCACGCTATGGTGTTATGCTGAAACATTAGTTGTAGGCGTTGAATGCACGGTTTGCAACACTGGTTAAACCATGCGCAATGGCTGTTTGCCGTGACGTCACCATGAGTTAGCCAATGACGAACGAGAACAACGGCTGTTTGGCCGTCTGATTGGACTAGCCCAGTCACGTGATATGCACGTGGCAGCAAACAGCCATGGCGCGTGCTGTAGGTGTAGTCGCTTATGTGTTGACCGAATGAAGTTTCTTCAAATTGTTGCACACACTCTGACTAACAAACACTGATTTTCGTTCGCTTCGCTCACTCAATCAGCGCATCCTGTGACTGAATCCCCCTCCCCACTTCTAACGATTCCCTCTTTCTAATGCTCACTTCTGTTACATTCTTCCATGTTCATGTTCATGCTGGCGGAAATATCAGCGCAATTCGTAACTCTTCACCCCCCCCCCCCACGACTAATGGTCCCCCCTTTTCTAATGATCGTTACTATTATATTTTACCAGTCCAGTTCATGTTCATGCTGGCGAAAATCAATAAGGCTCATGGTGGTCTCGAAGCTACCCCTTCGAGAAGCATGCTTTCGTGACACTTCCACGCAATGCTTTCCCACCTACCAGATGTGCGGTGCCGTTGCTTGTCGGTGCCGTTGCTAGTCGGTGCCGATTCCTGCCCTCTGTACATTTGGTAAATGTATATTTTTACAGTATAATTTTGGCAGAACGGCATCAATGACCTATGAGTTTTCCTAGTTTTACTATTTTTCCGACTACACAAAAGATTTGTTTTATTTATTTATTTTATTAGGCAATTAAAAAAAAAAAATGCTTCTCAGGCCCCACCGCACCGATTTTTTTCTCTAGTAATGAAAAAAATCGACGTGGCAAAAATTGCAGTCACGGGAAAAAAAAATGGTCCTGTGACACGTGGACACGTGGGAAACAGAATTATGAGGTATAGTATTCTTAATTTAACCCAAAGTTTGAAAAATAATTCCTTAAATAGAAAGCAAACAGTAACGAAAAATACAAATAAAAAATTCCGCCTGCTTGGACAAATTTTTAAAGAAAAAGCCATAAAACCAATTTTCTTTCAGCTAATTTTTCCGATCATTTTTCCAAATAACCAAAAATTGGAGGTGCGACAACCTCCTCCCCCACTCCCTGTAAAATCATCCCTGGTCGTAGTGAATGCGTACACTGTAGGTAAAATATGCCGTGGTGTGATTTGATGTCTTGATTGTGTTGGGGCACACTGTTCGCCAATGGTCATGGTTCGAGTCCCTGTTCGGGCGCCAAATTTGTAGAAGGTCTTACTTGCTCTCTACAAGAGAGCTTTTGGAGACTCGCACAAACACGGTTTATTACGACTTTACATTCCAAAGGTTACACGCAACTGACTGCTGCTTACTCTACGCGCAGGCGCAGCTGCGTCAACAAACAAGTAATACGTGCAAGGTGCACCAAACAATATTTACATCACGTGATTCCATGCTTTGTCGCAGCATAATCATCACGATACTGCGCAACTCGTCCCTCGCATGAAACTAATACCTTACCAAGTCAACTGACCTAACCTAGCATCAAAACAATAACACCACAGAAGTACAGAGAAACCGCCACGAGCCCACCAACCGAAACGTGCAGCAGAAAAGCACGCTGTTGGGAAATATACGTCTGAGGGTCATATACGTTTGACAGGAACGCAGTGAAAGTGAAATTTTTATCCCCCTCTAGTATCTTTTCTTCTTGTCCAACAGAAGGAACTTTGAAAGAACCATTGGGACCTGTTCTAACACAGTTTTCATTTTGGGAGATTACACCACCCATAACTCACTTGCGCGCACGTGTCTCTAAAGATTACGGTTTTCAAGTTAGATGAAAAAATAGGTGTAAAGTTTTCGGTGGAAAAGAGGAAGAACGAGTTTATCTCCACAATAAAACAAAAAAGCAATAAGAGTGGGGTGGGGGCAAGAAAAACTCGCCAAAAAAGAAAACCAAATCATAATTCGGAAGGAGGAGAAGATGGACGAAACAGACAATTTGTTGCTCATCGACGCAGTATTATTGGTGAACGTGACCCCCGTCTAAGTTCGAATTAGATGATGTGGAAGCCAGTAATAGGATAGGAAACAGGAGGTTGTTGTGTGGAGAGAGAGACTGAGCAGCGGGACGAAGGTTAGTGGGTAATTGGGGGAACAGAACAGCGATCCTGTCGATTGAACCTGGCACCATTTTCCAGTTCGGTCATCTTGGATGTCTTTTACGCACGCTGCAAGTACACATCTTGTAACCTTATCGGCCAATCGAACACGACCATCGTGTTAAAACTGCGCTAGGCGACTGTGCACTATCTCTCTCTCTCTATATATATATATATATTGGTCCTAGAGGAGGTCCCAAACAAGCGCATTCTCTCTGAAGCAACGAAGCGTCGCATGCTCGGCGGCTAAAGAATGAGGTTCGTGGAAGTAGACGATGGACACATCAGTGGTGAAAAGAAGAAAAAAAAACTTTCAAAATGAAGACGACGATGTGTGCTTCCCCAAATTGGATTGGTTTCCAGGGTAAAATATGTGAGTGCTTCGCAACCGCTAACTCCGTCGGAGGCCCAATAAACAATGGCTGCAGTCCCCAGCTACGGCTGCGCTTTCCATGGCGACAGATCATAGCTTTTCCGCTGATTTGCGATTAACGCGGGCTCAAGCTGCGTGTGCATGTGCGTGTGTGGACATTTTAGAAGAGTCCATGGTTGGTGTCGGGATTGGTGAAAGAGGTGAGTTGCATGGATGCTTCCGTGATTTTAATACGACCAGCTGAGCGTGACGTAAAATCTTCCCAGGAAAAACAGTAAGAGGTGGATGCTATTGTACGGGACAATAATAATGCATGCAGACAAAATTATAAAGGGGTCATGACATGTTCATCTTACTGGGAGAAGAAGCACACATGCTGGATTTTGGATCAAAATGTTTTAAGGATCTTTAGGAACCAAAAAAAAAAAAAAATTAAGGGCGAAGCGAAGCGAAATCAGCGATTATTAGCCAGTGTGTGCAAAAAAGGGATTGAAGCATCTTAAACAGACCGTGTAACCTTATGTACGTTCACAGTCCTATGAAAGTTGTGATATCCACCCAAAACCAAAACTGGTAGAAAAACCCGCCAAGTTTCCAAAAACGGTCGGCCTTTGAAGGTAGTGATATCATTCCACTAGGGAAAGGCCGCCAAGGTTAATCCTATTAGCCAAGTTAATCGTACAGAATAATACTTTGGACGTTAAATGAAAACTTGAAGATTGCTACCCCTAGTAGCAATCTTCTAGTTTTCATTTAACTTTCGAACTATTAGTATGTGCGATTAACTTGGCTAATAGGATTAACTTTTGCGGACTTTCCCTGGTGGAATGATATCACTACCTTCAAAGGCCGACCGTTTTTGGAAACTTGGCGGGTTTTTCTACCAGTTACGATTTTGGGTGGATCTTTATAAACATGAAGTTAAGGCAAATGGCTTGAAAAGTATTAATAAATACAGCTGCGACCTGTACGTTGCTTTTTTGGACTTATATGTAAGACTGCCTGCGTGGGAATTGAACTCACGACCTTTGAGGCCAAAGGTCAAAATCCATCGCTCAGCCATACTGACACGGCCTTTGGATCTTTGACTGCTGTAGACTCCGATGGAATCATTGATTAAACTTTGTATTGTTCCCTTCTCATGCCCATGGTAGAGAACAAGAGTCATCTTCCCAATTTCTGTACACTGCTGTTGGGTGTACTGTCGAAAGTTCTAGTGAATTTTTTGAATCATGTAGATCATGGCGAACCACTATAATTCCTGGACCTTGTTTACATGGATGAATGATTGAGCACAGCGTTTTACTCAAACACCAGTTTTCAGCCATATAGAATGTGGTGCCCAGAAAGTGGTGCTAAACTGTATGGTACTTAATGCCTGGTGTCTACCGCAGATATCAGCTAGTTTGTGCCATCACACTGCACTGAAAGACCAAGCAGTCCGACACTTACACTATCTCGTAGCAACATCGGGAAATTCCATATTTTTTACTTGAAGGTAATACAGCTATGCTGCCACTCGTATTTTGCTCTTGTAACGTCCATGTCTTTGAAACAACCAGTTGAAATATTTACACACCACTCATTATGAACCTAACCTATTTCAACATCTGGGAACCCCAAATAATGTCAGTTTTGCTAGATGAACGTGTATGCTGTAGTATGTTTACAGGAAGTATTTCTATATTCTGAAAGAGAAAAGTCAGCAGCCACATATCTTACTTCCAGCCGAGGTTATCGAAAAGGCGTCTCTTTAATCTCACCCGGGTTTTCACTACACGTCCACATCGTCCATCTTCCTGAAGCATCCAGACAAAATGATTAAATCCCCGTGATGAAGTTTCGTACCCCCATAACCTTTGGCTTCATTTTAGGATATGAGATGTTCGGCTTGCCTTGGATCTGGACATGACTTGTTCAAGAGCCAAGTGCACATGGATGGGAAAAAAAAGTAACACCAAATAATTGGATATGGCACAAGCAATCTTAGCAGTCGGGCTCCTATTTTTCGATCTGTGCCCTTTCATGTATCCGTCTCCAGAAAGAACAGAACCCTTCTCTGGGTATTTATTTGTGTTGGCGGTTTTGTTTTTCCTTTTTTTTTATTGTTTCGGCGTTTTGAAAGTGCCAAGCAGGTCATTTTCGTTGAGGAGGTAGTTTGATGAATGTGCCTTTCTGCCGCCCATACCCTCTCCCCTGCTCCGCACCCTGCACAAGTGTAGGTTTCCTCAATTCCAATATCGACTTGAGCCGGAGTTTTAGCAGGACCAGCTTTACCCACCGCTCACAAACACGTAAATATATAATGAGAGTCGTACCTACCAACCTCCCCTCTTCCCTTCCCAAATTTTAAGTTTGCGACTTGAGGGCTTTTGCAGCTTCCGTGGTATTGGAATATTAAATAAACAAAAATATGAAACAACAGCAGCAGTGAAAAAATGCAGTATACGCTTAAACAGCCGGCGGAACTGGGAGGGATTTTCATGTATAGCACTTTTGTGCCATTTCTCTTGAACATTCCAATCTCCCTCCCACCCCATTTTCAAGCTTACGATCCCACATGGCCAGCACAAATCTGCTGTTTACTGCCAACTTTCCGGCTACGGTTAACAGAAGCCGAGCAGAAAAAAACATTACATTTACACAATTACACAAGACAAACAACGTAAAGTTGAAACTTTCACAGTCAGCGCAACAAATATGACCACGTTACCAGCTTCCAGAATGCAACTAATTTCGTTACCAGTTTACAGTATAAACTGCAGGATGGAAACGTTAAAATGAAAGTGAAAGACAAGTTTGTTTTTTCAACACATTTAACATTGATGTTCAAAGGAACAGTGAGAAGTGAACTGGTGTAATCGGGTGATACAATAACAAAGCAGAACAATTTTGAACGCACCTGATACCTCCTTGGTTTGCAGCTTCAGCTTTTGCCTGGAGGTGGTGCAATAATTTATCACAGAGGGTGAAGTTGGTGATACGTTATTAGTAAATTTAAAAGTAGCATAATGGATTATTAATTGTGTGCGCGGCGTATCTTGAGTCCTGGAAGTATTATATGAGCGACTACGTCATCCTGGAGGGGGCGGCTTTTAATCGACGGCCGCCATTGTTTTTGTAACCATCTTGGATATCAACAAGGCACTCTGCTGCCAAAAACGTACAATCGATTATCTGTGTTCGTTCTGAGGCGAACTCAAGATAGGCCGCGCACACTTTAGTCATCGTTATTTGTACATATTACAGAATTAACATCAAGGAGGTATGTTGCTAGGAATTCCTAGCTTACGCAAGGCTATTTGGTTCGATGGTGCAGGGAGATGGACAGAGGGAGAGCAGGGGGGACTTGAGCCCCTGTCTTCATGTCAAAGTGCCCCTTTTTTCTAAAGAAAATGCCTTTTTTCGGTGGAGCGGTGGTGTAAAAAGAGCCAAAAAAACGCAAGAAAGGAAAATTACGGCTAAGAAAATGGTGCAAGGAGGAGCGGAAATAGTTAAAGTCCCACAAAAAGGGGGTAAAAAGAGGCTAACACATCAAAAAAAAAAGGTCCCAAGAAAAAAGTCTGCCCCTGTCTTCTTGGTGGTCTGTGCACGTCCCTGCGATGGTTTAAGGATTAATTACTGAACTTACGATCTACCTGGGAAATGCCAAATCCCTGGACTACCACAACCTTACAAGTTAGAGATTTGGTGCTCATGCATAATGAATGACTACCCAGAATCACTTGGAAGACAGGGCGAGTGGAGAAGACTCTTTACAGGCCAAGACAATAAAATTAGCGCTAATCCGCTTTGAACCAGTATCCGGCCAGGAAACATAAGTCCAGTGGCCCACTGAGAGCCCATTTGCCACTCCCAAAACACGTGATTAAAGTAAAACTTACGCAACTGCAAGCACCTTGATTTTTTTCACTGTTGACTTGGGAAGGCCTTTTCTACTTTCATTTTGATTTTTTTGTTAATACTACAACATTTTCAGCAACCCAAGCTCGTTCTGTAAGCACAGTGAACCCGTCTTTCAAAAGTGTTATCTCCTCTGCTATTTACACTGAAGCTGAACAAATAAATAAGGAATTTGATGCCTTAAGAAAATATCTCAAAATACGCTTCCCTAAACCTCCAAAACAGCTGAAATTGTTGAAAAAAACCTTAGCTTTCTGGCCCCTCCCGTACAAAATTCCTGATTTTGCCACTGCTTGCAGTTACTACATCCTTTAGAGTTATTCGGAGTGGGAGGAGGGGGGGGGGGCAGTTTGTAGCGGATTATTTAGTCATCATTGTTTGTACACATTACAGCATTGTTTAGCAGGTTGTCTCCACAAGTTTGTTGGCGGTGTTTAACAACGATTATGAAGTGGACAATGCCATGTATTAACAATGGTCGAACAACCAAATAAGCTGAAACAATCAGTCCACAATAGATTTCATTTGTTCTTCTTTGCATGAGTCCCTCGAAAATGAGTCATGAGTCCCTGTTGTATGTAAGTATTTAATCTGATTCTGTAGCTGTTTCTTGCTCATCTCGTCACCATTGGCGTATAGCCTTTCGCCATTGAGTTCCCATTTATCTTCCACTTTCGTTGATCTGATTTAGTCGGTCCCGACTTTCTTTTATTCCTCATTTGTCAATTGCATACATCAAATCTGATTATACCCGACTTACTCTGTCCCAATTGTTCCTTCCTCATTCTTCAATTCATGGCATGACTTATACCTGATTTACTCTGTTCTCTATAACTCTTTACTTGTACTTCCTCATTCCTCATTCGTATAACTTATATCTGATTTACTCTGTTCCAGCTCTTCTATTCCTCATTCCTCAATTGTATAATGTATATCTGATACTGTCCCAATTCTCTTTTGTTCCTCACTCCTATTGCCCCAACACTCTTTTATTTCCATGTTCCGTTCACTTTTCAGTTCTATTACCTTTGGCTAACCTTTTTTCCCTTTTCAATCTGATCGCCTTTATCTCACCTTTCCTTTGTTT
>JAHWFP010089858.1:127322-187358 GCA_023313725.1 Lithobius niger
CTTTCCTTTGTTTCCCCACCTTTCCTTTGTTTCCCCAACTTTCTTTTGTTTCCTCAACTATTTTGTATTTCTTCAGTCCTATTAGTCCTTCATTGGTTGGGTAGACTAGTTTTTCTAGTGACCCACTATTTCATTTTCTCACTACCTTACACTCTCTTATACCTCTACCCTATTTTATTTCCTTAGTCTCTCTGTTCCAAAAATGCGTCACATTCAATGTAGGATGCTTAAATCTGAGCCACACATACAGGCTGAACAACACCCTGATGCCTGATGTGGACGAGGTTCGGGACCTTAAGGTGTGGTTTACGTCGAACCTTCCTTGCACTGAATCCACGTCAAAATACCACCTGGCAAAATACCACCGGGTAAATTTACCACTTCCAAAATACCACCATACTAAAATAAAATAACACCCTTGCAAATGTCATACACGCAAAAACACCACCTTGTTTTTTTTTGTTTTTTTTTACAGAAATGCAAACTTATGCAAATTAACGCACAATGTGTGGGGTAAAAATACTAGATTTAGGGCTTGTTTCTAGATACAGCACCGATGAAGGCATTAAGCAAGAGTGTGGCATGATTGATGCCTTAGCGTTTCTAGCCATTAACCATGTGACTCAGGGCATGGCCTACATTAGACAAACGATTTCCGGTGAACTAACTCCTCTTCTTAACCAATTTCGGTGAGACCTACGTTACAAGTAAGTTTCGCCAAATGAGTTCTTCCTGTGCCTCCAGTGCACCGCGTCCGGCAAGAATTCGTCGCATCCCACCACTTTTTCCACGAGATATTTGGAACGTCCATGAGGCAACGCTAACTGGAGAAGCGTGGACAAACAATGTACGTCCACGGTTACAACAATGCTTTCCGAAATTTAGTGGGTGTAAAATTATCCTACGCTCTGGAAATCAATTCGGGCCCTGCTGTATGATCAGGCGTTATTGGCTGTGCTTATTATTCAAACTACAAACAGATTTCCTCCCTCCAAACGTGTAAGAACGACAAAAGACATCTCCCAAGTGTTGTGCACCCAGTTCCGTGATGGATAGAGAGATGTGGCTATCTTCCCCGAGCGGTTGGACGTTCTAATGAGATATCGGTAGGAACAAACCAAAACAAATTTATTAACTGGTGGTGTTTTTGCATGCATGAATTTGGAATGGTGGTATTTTGGCTGTGGTATTTTTGACGGGTGGTATTTTGTCGGACAACCCTTGCACTGTAGTAAGATTACAGCTCTGGCTTTCCGTCGGCTTGCAATTGTGAATCAATGTTTTAATTCAGGAAGTATACAGATCCGGGTCTGGGCATTTAAAGTCTTAGTGCGCCTAACAACAAATTAGAAGTCTTTAATTTTGTCCCGTGTGGTCGCCTTCTTTGCTTAGAGATATTGATATGGTTGAGTTAGTCCAACGACAATTCACAAAGGGTTTGCCTGGTTTCAGGTAAATTCCGGCCGGAGAACGCCTGGAAAGGCTAAATTAGAATCTGGAACTTCGCAGACTGAAAAACGAGCGCTCACCTTTAGGATTTTGCGAGGTTTCTTATCAGTGGACCTGCCTTTCTTCGACCTGAGCCCTGTTCACTCCACTAGAGGCCACTCTTTGAAGCTTTTAGTTCATCCCTCGAGACTGGAGTGTCGTCGGCATTTTTTTTTTTCTGTGAGGATGGTTCCTGTTTGGAACCCCCTAACTGAGGAAGCAGTCTCGGCGACCTCTGTAAGTATGTTCAGAAGAATTTTAGATAAATTGCCGCTATTCAGGTTCTTGAGGCGGCAGTATTAATTATAAATTACCGTGCTGCATTCTTTCCGATTGGAGTCAGTGGCTCACCGCCCTTCCAACGTCCACTCCACTTAGTAGTAGGAAACCTTTTTATTATTATTATAATTATTATTATCGTGACCTTAACTTTCCTGGCTGTTCAATTCAATTATTTTCCAACCAAACTCCTACTTTGTCATGCTCTTCCAATATGACATCCTTTCCCTTCAGCTTTTCATTCCCCATCATAATATTTCTCTTTCCCATTATTCATACCGCAGTGTCATTCTGTTTGCTCCTTCCTCAGTTGATCATGTCGCTTCCTTTTTTTCCCGGTTACTGTCTTAAGTACGAAATCTTTAATTTCCCCATTTCTTTTCCTTCATCCCGACTGTCCCTTCCTCCTCACCTTCTTCTCCTTTCTTCCACATCTATTGGCTTCCTCAAAGGTGAGCAAACAGGCCCTGGGCAAGTGATGGCGGTGGTCTTGGGAACGAGGTATATGCGGTGGCACGTTTTGTTGACACAGGCTTTCGCTGGTCGGTGAGGTGACGGTCCTGACGTCATGACCCCCCCTTTACCCTTCTCTCTTTTTTTCATCTCTTTCTTTTTCCCTTTGGCTAAAGCGTGGCTAGAGCTGTCGAAATTGAATTTGAACCGGGTGAAGCCGTGCAGTGCTCGCTGGCGGGCCCATTCATCATCAACTCTTACAGCGAAGTGATTGTCGCCGACACTTGCCATTCCCTTCCGCGAAGCCAAGCTTTTTCATCATCGTGGCCGAGAGAACGGAGTGAACCTGATGTTGTGACGACACTGGTGCTCTGCTGGTACCCCACCACGTCTCTCTCTCGCTCTCTCTATGTTCCCACCTGAACATCTGGCATGGTCAAGACAACTGGTCACCTTTCAAATATTATATACCAAAAAACAAGAAATTGTGTTGTGTGTCCCGACTGTCATCTTTCCCGTGAAAACCAACAGGTGTGTGAGACACACTCCCAGAACAAAGATGGAACAGTGGAGGAGATCTTTTTTTTCAGTCAGTTTGATTGCCATTGCGAACAATGTCGTGGCAGGTGTAGTCAGGGCCGTAGCTACCCCCTTGGCGCCCAAGGCAAACCAACTAAGTACCCCCCCTCCCTTCCTCACGCATTTCGTGAAAATAAAAATACAAATTCACAAATATTATATCGAGGCTTTAGTAACTAAATACTAACTACTCCCAGGCAATGGACTATAGGCAATTGAAGGGTTCGAAGGCAATGAGCACTGATTTATTAATACTTATCAAGTTGACCTGCTTTTAAAAATTGTGCACATTGTGCAGACCGGTGTTTCTATCGTTGGCTGAAGCAAATTCATCAATGACGTCTTCATAATTTAATCAATCTGCCACCGCAAACTCTATTGACAAATTTGCCGGCTTGGATAACCAGTCTTGCCCAACTGAAGACCTCAAGTACTTCTTAACGAATTCCAGATGGCTAAAGGAACGTTGCAGTGCTGACAACGGTGAGCATTAAGACGAAGCGCAAGACGATTTCTAAATTAGGATAGGATAGGCCCAGGGTGGCGTTCTAACTGGAAAACCGGGAAAACCGAGAAAATTCAGGGAATTTATCAAGTCTGAAAAATCCAGGGAAAACTCAGGGAATTTATCCAGTCTGAAAAATTCAGGGAATTTATCAAGTCTGAAAAATTCAGGGAAAATTCAGGGAATTTATCAAGTCTGAAAAATTCAGGGAAAATTCAGAGAATTTATCAAGTCTGAAAAATTCAGGGAAAATTCAGGGAATTTATCAAGTCTGAAAAATTCAGGGAAAAATCAGGGAATTTATCAAGTCTGAAAAATTCAGGGAAAATTCAGGGAATTTATCAAGTCTGAAAAATTCAGGGAGAAATCAGAGAATTTCATAAACATACACATAAAGTCTGGGAATTTCCAACATTTTCCGGAAAGTCTCTTTATCTTCAAAGAATGGCTAATTCGGATTTCACTTTTTACTTGTAAAACTTTCACTTTGTTTCAGTAAACTTCCATATCCTTTATGTTTTATTTACGATAAAGCGAAAACTCCTTAGTCCTAAATAATACGGGATGTTACGTGTTAAGTGCGTTTCTAAGTTTTGTTCAGATGATGGCTTCTTACTGTTTACAAATACCAGTTATGGCAATACCATTTTTGATTGACCAAAACAATGTGACGCAGTTATGGCGAATTTAGTGAAATGTGAAAAAAAAAAAAGTTCAGCCCCCTACTACATTCACCTTCCTTCGACCAAAAAAAAAATGGGAAACATGGGAAAATATTGGTCTGGAAAACTAGGAAAAATGTGGGAATTTCGTCATGAAGTTTTGAAGTTTCGTCATCCTGAGGCCTCATGAAGTCCAAATTCATGAATAGCCAGAAGCTGGCCCAATGTGGCAGATATGCTCGAATTTTTAAAGTTCTGAAGGTGCCGTGCCAGGAATTTAAAACTTTCAACTGCGCTGACTATTTCAGCAGGATCTGAGTCATTTTTCAGGAGGTTGATTGCAGGATCTGCAATTGGGCAAGACTCTTGCTTTTCAGGCATGCCCCACTCCATAAATAAAAATCAGATACGGCTTCATTTATTTTCTCTAATCTTTAAGGTCAACTGAGTAAGGAAGAAAAATGCTGCACTGTTGTCCAAATATCGTTTCCGCAGTGTGCAGTTGCTTTAAAGCCACACCCCGCCTGCCTTATAACAGCCACGCGCTGATCGCCATCTGCGTATATACCTCGCCAAGGTCAACTGAGATAGTAGCTGCGTTTCTTGCAGCGAAGAATGCAGCGCTACCATCTCAGTTGGCATTGTGCCCAATAGACGAACCAGCATGAACGCATTAATCGTGTCGTCACAAACCGGAATGATTCTCTTATTTTAACATCACAATTTTATAATTTTCTAGGCTAGTGTCTTATAATTTTGCTTCGGTGATCTATTGGAGTAATTAATTTTAATTTTTACCGGATTAGTCTTTTAGATTTTTGATCTCACGGTAATTACGAGCAAATTAGTACATGCACACACAGGCATGAAACGTCATGGCTATTGTAAGCGCGCAAAGGATCATATAAGTGCAGGACGCGTTTAAATAAAGTTCCCCAATATTCAACAGAAAACCTCCTAGACGCCACATTTCAAAACGGATTTTTAGCTAGGGATTGACTAAAGGTAAGTAAATAAAACTTTGGGGCCGAACTTGATGTGTAGGATCGAGAAAAATGGCGTTGGGAGGAATATCCCTTTAAAGAAGCAAGACGCAATTGCAGTGTAGTGTCTCTATATAAAAGTGTTTTTTTTTTAAATTTCGGTTACCTGATCGTCAAAAGAAAAAAACGAATAATCTGTTAACAAGACATCCAGAAATTGCGAAGCTAGCAGCAAACCAAGTCCAGACACGTCTCTGGTGTTGTGAATTTGTGTGCAATGCCGTCCGTTAAAAATCAGGGATGTGCACACATGGCGGGGGGCAGGGGAGGGGGGTTTGAGCCCCTGACCTCATGGCAAAGTGCCCCTTTTTTTCTGAAAAAAGTGCTCTTTTTATGGGAGCGGTGGTGTAAAAGAGCCTAAAAAACGCAAGAAAAGACAATAGCGGCCACGAAAGTGGTGCAAAGAGGCGCAGAAATGGTTAAAATCCCGCAAAAAGGGGGTAAAAAGAGGTTAAAACATCCCAAAAAAAAGTCCCCAGAAAAAAGTAAGTTTGCCCCTGCCCTCTCGGGGACCTGTGCACGTCCCTGTTAAAAATTATTTTTGTTCTTTGCCACCCACTTTCACAGTTACACGGTTGGCAAGAATTTGGCGCGGCGACCCCAGTAAGCGGCACCCTATGCGGGCGCCTTGCTCGTCTTACCCTTCCTACGGCCCTGGATGCAGTCCTACTAGATGTACTCGTTGAGCGACGAGTGTTCAGAATAAGTAAGTACGGATAACCACACAATGTGACGTGAGATCGTGTACAAAAGGTTTTACATTTCCCCTTAACCAGCAGTCCCTTTAACTCCCACCGAGAACTGTTGCAATCCAGTGCAGCCTATGTTGCCATCTTCTCTTCCTTTATTCATGGCTGGTCTTTTTTCAATTCTCAAAAAAATATGCCGTTGTACAGGAATTGCACTTGCAATTGCATTCCAAGAGGGAAAACAATGCACTTTTTTAATAATAAAATAATAATAATAAATGAAATTTACCACGATAAGTGGTCGGCTGTCAGCCGCTAACACCGCACCGTCTCTTAAGACGGTCTCTTAAGGAATGGGGACAGGTCTTCCAACAACAATTCGTTACGAAAAACACTTAAAGAACTAGCTACAGACTTGTTTTAGAACGTAGGGCATTCCAAACGGATACCACGCAAACTGCAAAAAAAAAAATTTTTCTGCAGTCGAGACGAGAGCCCTGAACAGCAAGCTTCCAAGGATGACCCCTGGTGGTATGCGTTCGTTCCGCAAGATCGATAGAAATTAAGTTATGTAAAATTTTAAACGTTAAAATAAGATCGAAGCGCAATCTACGAAGTTCCAAAAGCTCAAGACCCGATCGAGAAAGACGTTCAATGTGATCTAACATCGTGAAGACCGGGCAGCCTTTTCGTAAATTTTCTTTGAACTGATTCAATTATATCGATGTCCTTAGCAAGATAAGGGGACCAAACAGGAGTTGCGTACTCAAGCAAAGGGCGCACAAACACTCGAAAAGCCCAAATTTTCATGGTTGCATTACCGGATTTGGGATTTTTCCCAGAAGGTGGGAGGGAGAAGATCGGTGTGACGTACTTTTTTAAGGGACTGTGTGTGATAACACGTGACATGGGGGGGGGGGGGAAGGAGGGCGTTAAAATTGGCTGAAGACTGTGGCACGTGGTCCCTAAACGTAACTTGGGCAAGAGTGAGTACAAACCTCTTTGCTAATGAATGATCCAATTCACGGTTTGTTACATTGGACATATCATGATACTACTGGAGATACACTCACAACTGTAAAAAAAAAAGGAGTAAATTGTCGAACTACCGTCCTTTCCAACTACTGAGGTAATCTCGAGACGGAGCGAAATTTTGCTAGGAAATACCTAGGATATCTTGCATGCCATAACCGACATGAGCACTCACTTATAGTTGAGTTCGATTGATTGAAGGTTAGTATACCACCCCAAAGTTCCCAACGAGTAAATTTAATTTAGATCTAAAGTTAAATCGTGTTACTTGATAACTCTTGTGGCCTTTCTCAACATTTTGATGAAATATATTAATTATCACTTCTTGCTGCTACAGCCTTCATACGTATTACCAGGAGTGAATAAATGTATAACGTTCGTAGGACGTGGGAGTGTCCATGTTATAACTGTTGCTTCATATTCTATCTCTTCACACAAGGTCATCTGCGAGAGAACCTGTGGGTTTCGATTCCCAGTTAGAGGCCAGTTGATTCAACATCTCTATAATCTTATTTTACCATAGCAGCACTAAAAGGCATCACGTTTCCTCACGCGCGTGTGAACTGGCATTAAGTCGGGAGGCGAAACACGCAAGTCAGTCGGGCGTGGCTTTCAGTAGCCATCTACTTCGTCGCTACACGCTCGTGTAGCATGTTGCAAGCGGAGGTCCCGCATGCCTGGATTAATCGTTACCGGAGTCGTATTTTTCCGCATCTATCTATTAGGTTAAATCCTCTTTTATATAGCGTATTTTTAACGTGTGATATCCGATAAAACAGTTACGATCAGTCATTCCAGATTTGACCATGTACAACAGATGGAACCTACGGTGATGTTATCATTTGACACTCGCCTTCAGGTCGCTCTTGTTGTTACCAAACACGCCTCACTAAGGAGCAAACAACGAACACTCCCCCCCCCCCCCCCCCCCGTCTCCCCAAAAAAAAGACATTTCCCAACAATTTAAATTTCATTTTTTTCCCTTTTATATTCAACGGCATCAACAATCTGACATGACGTTTTGTGCTCGGCCGGTTTTACGTTACCAGTCGAACACGCAATCGCAAATATTCCACGGCGTGTACGAAGACGTTTACGTCCTTCAACCCGTCGCGTCTCCTATTTGTCTGCAAATGTCACGTCACCTAGCACTGTCACGCACCAATGGTTTCCAACCCCGCACGCCACGGTTGGCTGTAAACCCCATCGCTAACGAGATTACAGCAATCGCAGCAGCTCGAATTTAGGATTGTCGGGCCCCGTAACACGTGGCAGTGCAAACCAAACAAGTCTATAGCCTGCCTTCTCCAGCACCCCTCCCCCCCCCCTTACTTACTTCCCAACAACCGTAAAATGGTCTCCGATCAACTGTGACCAATCATTTTTGAGCTATAAACAACAAACAGAAAAATGGTGGTCGTGTTTTCCACGAATAACTTTAAGGGACTTAAGAGGTGATTGGAAGCGTAGACTAAGCCGTCTTTCAAAGGAAATTGTTACCCATGTAGAATCGTATTTCGTGTGGTAGCATAATAATAATAATAATTTACTGCAGGAGCAATAGGGTGAATACACGTTTACCCCGTCAAAACCGACGAGAGTCGCATAATACTTAATTTTTTTTTAGTTCCTTAGTTTATTTTTAGTTTTGATTGTTTATATCTAATCCACCCAAACCCAAAACTGGTAGAAAACCCACCAAGTTTCCAAAAACGGTCGGCCTTTGAAGGTAGTGATATCATTCCACCAGGGAAAGGCCGCCAAGGTTAATCCTATTAGCCAAGTTAATCGCACATACTAATAGTTCGAAAGTTAAATGAAAACTAGAAGATTGCTCCTAGCGGTAGCTAATCTTCCAGTTTTCATTTAACGTCCAAAGTATTATTCGGTGCGATTAACTTGGCTAATAGGATTAACCTTGGCGGCCTTTCCCTGGTGGAATGATATCACTACTTTGAAAGGCCGACCTTTTTGTAAACTTGGCGGGTTTTTCTACCAGTTTTGGTTTTGGGTGGATATCACAACTTTCATAGGACTGTGAACGTACATAAGGTTACACCGTACACCAATAATTTCGTTGTTAAAACGAAGGTTGGCCAATTCTAGTTCATACAAAATCCGAAAGTACTAAATTTTGTCAGCATTAAAAAAAAACTAAATACATAAATAAAATTACGTGTCGTAACGTCTGGTGAGGAAACTGAATAAATTTATATTGTTCAACTTATTTTTAAAAATATTTCTAGAGGTGTCCTTAACCACGCCAGTGGGGCACAGTTCCATTCAGTTACAATCCGGTTTGCAAAGAAATGAAGTCTGCAACTCTTTTTTGCTGTGGGTAGCATTCATGTTAGCAGGTGACCATGAGTCTTACTATTGTTTATTATTGTGAACATTGAACCATAATTAAAATTTACCTGGCTTTATGGGTAGGAAATGTAAAAACAACGTCAGTAAGCTGCACATTTGTAAGCTTTAAGCGAAAAGGATAAGACCTCTTACCAGAACCAAACAAACCCTTAGTAAAGCCTCTATGAGCTGATTCCATCCTATCCATAGAGGTCAATCGCAAATAACAATTGGTAGATAATGGTTGCAAGGAATGCAGCATGTCAAGGCATGTCTTCAAAGTAACCGACATGAGCTAAGTTTTCTGAGTGTCCATGGCTTGCCATTCAATGCCGGCCACGTGATGTAGGCGCGTTCAGCGGATCTCTTTCGGCATATTCTGCACCTTATTTAGGCCCCGCCCCGTACGATGTTCGAAATTTTATTGGCTCTAATACCTGGCTTTACTAGACTGTTTTATCCTTCAAAAACGTCTAGTAAGGTTCAAAATTGAACCTCATCTACAAAAACATTATTTTGCTTCAGATGATACAAGACTACCAGTAGGGCCACATTAGCCTCGTAGAGAACTGGTGCTTAATATTTATTGTGGCCCTCTCCCCCACCCTCATCTCCCTCCAGGCCTGCGCTACATAAAGTTTCCTTTCTTTTTGACCGTGTGGAACCCTTGAGCCCCTTTTTCAGTTTGTGGCCCGTGCTTCAGCACCCAAAGGACCCAACTCAATTCGCCCCTGACTATCAGAAAATGACAAGCAAATGTAAACTAGAATGAGAAAATCGGTGTATCCTTGAACCAGGAAGCAAGCTGTAATAATTAACGATAAGACTTACAGCAGGTGGCATCATTTGCATTTCCCCCAAAACAAAATTTTTTAAGGAGTCCCGCCAACCTTTTCGTCGTTTGAAGTCATGACATCAAACGCCAAACTCATCCTACAAGTTAATTCTATCGAGAAATAGTGTGAAGGTTGTATGAAGTGTATGAAAATTGCTTGCTGCGTAACAACAAACCTCTGCCCTTAAAATAGTATTAAGATTAATTGGTAACTTTGAAGGTACGCTTCTCCTGACATCAAACCAGCAAAAGGCATGTTCCACGGTCAAACTACATCTGTCTACAAAATTTCAGCTTTATTCATTGCATGGAAAAATTTATTTTCGTGAAACTAGTAGTAGAAGCTAGTAACTAGGCAAAGATCAACGTTATTCACAATTTTTTATCAACAAGAAAACGTTAAGCAGCGTTAAGCAATAGTGACTTTATGCTGTCAGGCGACTTAAGTCTCCTGATCACATGCACGAAGTTTAAGCCTTTTCTGTCGCATTGTTATTTATCCTCAGATGCCTGAAACACCCAAACTGCCTTAGCTGTATGAGTCGTACGTGTCTAGTGGCCACCATGGTCATGTATACATTTTACCTGGATAGGACGGACGCAAATAATGTGGCTGAATCTTGGCGGGCGACACACTAGTATGTGTGTCTTAATGACTTGTTTTTTGATGAAAATCTGTATGGAAAATGACCTCCCTATTTTCGCTAGACCAAAGAGCTGCAATGGATAAAACAGAAGCATGACAGCATTTGTAACGTTTAAATAGTTTTAACTTGATGTTGCAAAATGGGGTGTCGTACGAAGTCTTACGATAGCCATCACTGACGCAGTAACCTTAAAGTGAGTATTTACTGTAAATGTCAAGTTTTACAATAACGGAGGGTGATAACGGCTTCAACAAGTAAATATGGCTTTAGACTGCAATGGTCATTGCTTCATTTGGCTAAACTATACTCTTCATTGGTTGAGTTAGCGCTAATGCACTGGTAATTGCTTGATTTGGCTACACTGCACTGGTCAGTGAATTAGTGGCTAAAATACACTGGTCGTTGGTTGTGTTCGCTAGATTACACTGGTCATAGCTTGAGGTAGCTGGTCATTGCTTGAGGTTGTTTCAGCTAAGCTGAATTGGCTATATAGGCTGCTTGAATTGGCTAGGTATAGCACTGGTTATTGGTTGAGTTAACTGGACTGCGCTGGCAATTGCCTTAGTTGGCTAGACCGCACTGCAATTCCACTCATCATTGCTTGAGGTATTTAGGCTACACTGGTCACTGGCGTGAGGTTTTTGAGTCAGCTAGGCTGCAGCGGTCATTGCTTGAGTTGTGTGGACCACAGTGGTCAGTGCTTGAGTTGGGTTGGCTACTGCTTGATTTGGCTGGACTAGACAGGTTCAGCATACAAAATCAAGTCCCTCCACATATTTTCTGACTCCCGCTGTAAAATGTGGTTATTACCCGCTTTCCGAGTACTGAGATCTACAATGTCGAGGACTCGCAGGGAAAACAAGGAAAGCGGGTAATAACCTATTTATCACCCGGAAAGCGGGTAATAATCCATACTTATAGAGCAGTGACATTTGCCACCATATTGGCACCAGTATGGGTTTTGGAGGGCATAACTGCAAGGTGCACTACATAAAAATGGAGGGAAAAACAACGGAAGAGCGGAATTCTTAGGCTTAAAATAACGTTGTTTTCTCCAACAACAAAAATCGCGCGTTTTAGGTCTAAGAAATCATTCTTAACAGCATCGGCTTCAGTATGACGCCCTTCTGTTTCTCTCTGCAGTGCCCCTTGCATCTAACCCATTAAGGCCCCAGCATACAGTTATATACAATAATACTACGTCGTGTCACTGCTCTATTGGCAGCATTTTAAGTTGTAAAACTTATCTTTGGAGTTCGTCTAGCACATTTTTTTATGCGTCAGATTTTCTCTCTAGCTCTGTCTCTCTGTGTCTCTTACCTTGCGAGATGGATTTTTAGACGAAAAGGCGAAACGGGCAACAGACAGAAAACGGAAAAAGGCGTAACTCAATTCGGGCTGACAACTTGAAAGAGGCGGATTTCGAAACGGAGATCGATCTTGAAGATTCAAGAAAAGTAGAAACGAAGTAAACACCTCCAAACAGATCGCAGCGCTCCCAAGTGGCGAAGTCGAGTGTGAGAAACACGCCCACTCGTTGAATCCAAACGAAGACTGTATTAGGAGCTTTCGATGACAATTTCCACATTGCTTTGAGCGTCGGAGAGAGAGTCTTTCTTAGCTGCTCAATCGTGTTTATCTTGTACTTTCTCCTCATGCGGGAGTGAGAGTGGAAATGAAGTTTTCTGTTTGGACGAGGGCATACAACCATAGGGCAGCTCTCTGCTGCAGCAATTCGGGGGAGAATAGTACCTACTTTCAACGATTGGCGCCAGACGTGCCATGGTGAGTCAACTCACATACTATTGTATGGTCCATCACTTTCATCACCCGTCCAAAAAATAGTTTTATCACTAATTTTAGTGTTATTACCAGTGATGTTGTTTAACCTAGTGGAATGCACCAATCATCAGCTGATCGATCGTGTGCAGAAGTTAAATTGGTAACAACATTAGACTACAGCAGTAAGGTTTCACGTGACCTAAACACAAGGACGACGCTAGAATCACTTTGATGGGGACGCGGCAATGGGGCAGCAATTTTGGTCGGCAGGGGGGCTAGGACTTTGAAGTTGAATAAATTGTAATACAATACAATACAATACGAATACAATAAATTCGAACACAGTACAATACACAAAAAACGAAACAATACAATACAATACAATACAATACAATACAATTCGAATACAATAAATTCGAACCACGGATGAAGACTCAACCCGACTCGTTTGCTTCTCGTAACACAAAACCATGCGTTATACTTAGCTCCACCCGTATCTACAAGCTGTCTGAAAACTGGATACTGGCTTAAAGAAAAGAAGATTTGATCAGCCAGTTCTGATCAGGCCTGAAAATAATTTATCCTCCTAATCCGACATACAGTTTTTTTAAGGGATGAATTAAATATTCTTTTCGTGATCAGTTGGTTTTAGTGACGCTAACTATAGTTTCCGTCTCCACGACGACACTCAAGAACATATCGGCATCCTCGGGTGGCAGTTATTTTAAGTAGGTAGGCTACTAGTTCCACCCAAACCGGAGCCGTAGCACAGTACCGGCCGGATCTGGGATGAAAATATCATACGTGACTGGATTGAACAATATGGCCGCCGAAAGCCCCATTGATGAGATTGATTTGTTCTGTTGCCGTTTTCTGCCAGCCGAGGGCGACACTGACAGTACAAAAATTCCCAACATTCCTGCCCTTGCAACACTTTCTGCAGATACATGAACGTGTCGCTTTTTTTCTGCAGGCGCAGAGAAATAGCTTAACTGTAGCTGAATGATAAGTTTAAAAACTATTTAAAAACACTTTACAGATAAGAAAAATATACCATGCAAATCTACGTAACAGTTAAAATTATTATTTTGAAAACCGCGACAAGCTGCCAATAGATGTTGCGACTGGCGGTACGAAGATGCGATTTGCTTGGTCAATTCCCGAGCAGACCTCGAAGAAATGGGCCAGTTGTGGCGGCCATTTTGTCTACCCCACTAATATTGTCGAATAGGTCGGGCCGGATAATTTACTGGCTATACCCAAACATTTCCTAATGACGGAATAAGAGCCAGTATACAGGTAATACCACTCAGTTAGGGAATGGCAATTTACTGTACTTGGTTTAAAGCAAGAACAATCTAAAAGTACGGAAAGGAAGCGCTCTACCTACACTTAAAGTCGGGTCGTTAAGAGAATTACTTGGTTCTCCTCGATTATCGCCTGTTTTTCCTATACGCTAGGTGCACCTTGCTTACATACCGATTTCAAACTAGACCAAACATGGCGGCGGTTTAGGCGTACTGTTGTAGATGCACGTAAATATACAACTTCCTCACTACTTTTCGGTTATAATCGTAGTTGAAGGCTGTGGAATTTGTAAAAAACGATGCGTGTTAGACAAGGTTTCGTTTTACACATTCTTCTCGTTTAGTGTGGCAGAATTCGTAGAAAAGCGGGTACCTTGCAGGCACCAAAGACAGGAGACAGGCCATGACTTAAACACTCGATGAAAACACAACGCCATTATCTGCCTGGCCCGCATGTAACGTAATGAAGCGAGAAAAATGCCCTATCGATGCAAGCCCTTTTAAGACAAGACGACAGACGATACTTCATACGAAATAGTTGTTGGCGGCCAAGGGCCATTCTACGCAGATCTGAATTCCACATAAAGAAGCATCCTGAACAGCTACACAACAACAAATTTTGAATGCAAGGAGGCACATCCAACTTTCGTTTTTCAATGTTTTAAAAATTCAATGCAACCTAATAAATCGATTAATGCACAGTGCGCTTCTGGCGAATCACGTGTTCTTGAAAGCCAGATGTACCGCGTCGCAATTGACGACATTTTTATTGATATAAAAAAAAAAGAATATAAAACTGCACGAAGGTGCTGCATCTTGCTGAATACGTATTTAGTTTTTGATCGATTAGCCGTTCCTGGATTCCATCGGATGTAACGAGGCTGAAGAAATTGAAGATGGCCCGGTCGGTGTAGCTGCTGTTGAATATCGATATCCGTTAGGCCTAACTTGCGTAAACAGCGATACACGTATAGGTAGCTCTGCAGTCTACGATGCGACCAAAACATTTATCGCAGGACTTAGCATTTTTTCGGAGATTCAGAAGTGCTTCTAAATAAAAATGCGTCCAACCTGAATCCTGTCTAAAATGCATAAATTTCGTCAACTGAAATGCAGCTAAACTGAACTGCATTGGACTGAAGTACAGTTCCGGTCAAAAAAAAAAACACCTTCGTTAGGCCGGGTTTACGCAACCACTCGCTTTTGCATTCTCGCAGCTAGAAATCATGTGAAATTCCAACATGGCGGCGGTTTTATGTCTGCCGCCTCGCAACGAAAACAACAAATAACGTGAGTTCAGAAGCGTTTGGGAAAATTGTTTCGTCATGAGGAATTCTTTATATTATTGGCACGGATTGTAAAACTGCAAGTATTTACTCAAACGATGTCGGATTTAGCTAATCCATTTTAGCGTTGTTACCATGGCAATGTCACCTTTGCCATCGCGATTGAGTTCTAGCTGCGAGAATGCTAAGGCGAGTCATTGCATAAACGCGCCCTTATGCGGAAGAAGTTGCAAGATTAAAGTATGTGACACTGAACGAAATGTAGCCAACCACAGACGGCATCAAATCTATAGTGTCCGCGGCCTATCTTGAGTTCTCCGCAGAACGAACACAGATAATCGATTGTACGTTTTCAGTAGCAGAGTGCCCTGTTGATATCCAAGATGGTTACAAAAACAATGGCGGCCATCGATTAAAGGCACCCCATCCAGGAAGACGTAGCCGATCACAAAATACTTGCAGGACTCAAGATACACCGCGCACACAATACTTTCAGTTCCTTTTCGACGTACTGCCTATCAGCCTTCGACCGTTCGTTTTAGTTCAGTATAGGTAAACTTCAACTAAAGTTGTCATACTGAGATAAAGTATGTCAACTGAATGTAACGGGGTGGGCCTTACGAAGTGCTTTATAATAGACCCACTATTGATTATTGTCCCGTTTGGACATTAAGTTTCCTTTTCCGTGCGATTTTTGGTTTCAATCCCTCAAGGACACCCCCCCCCCCTTTTCCTACTTTGGGGAATAACGTGGTCAGAATTAGACCAAAGAACTGTTGCTTTGGTTCCTAGCCTTCTTCTGTCCCCCCCCCCTGCTGGTCTTAGGGGTTAATAGCCGAAGGAGGCTATAGAGCAGTAACATTTGCCGCCATATTGGCACCAGTATGGGTTTTGGAGGGCATAATTACAAGGTGCACTACATAAAAATGGAGGGAAAAACAACGGAAGAGCGGATTTCTTTGGCTTAAAATAACGTTTTTTTCTCCAACAACATAAATCGCGCGTCTTATAAATCGCTCTTCACAGCATCGGCTTCGGTACGACGCCCTTCTGTTTCTCTCTGCAGTGCCCCTTGCAGCTAACCCATTAAGGCTCCAGCATAGAGTTATATACTACGTCGTGTCACTGCTCTATAGGGGTCGGCGGTGTCTCTCATAAGACTTCTGGCCTACCTAATGTCCGCATTTCCGTATAGAAGCATTAGCCTAAACTGCGAGTACGACAAACCGGCAAAGACCCAGGCACAAGCTTATCATTCTGTTTGTTATCCGCCTAGCCTCTTTTTGTAGGTGGCCACACCACACGGCAGACGGATCTTGAGTAGGAAATAATAATTGTCGCAACACACTGAATCATACTCTCTGGGTCTTGTATCCTAACGTGCTAATCAGTAATGGGTGAGTGTAGAAACCTTATAAATGAATGCAGAAACCTTTTTTTTTTTGGAGGGGGGGGGGGATTCCTTTCCTCATTGGCAGAGTGTGGAAAACTTGCTCTTGCCCATCACTATCACACACAGAAAAAAAATTCGTTACCCTGTGGCCATGGCTTGAGGTGCCCGACGGGCCTTCAAATTTTTCGTTGAACGGCAATAGGCGGAACGGTGAAAAAGGCAAAAAGTATGATTTGAGTGGTTTTAAATTTAACTTTAACATCATCTCATTTGAAACACTATTGACTAAGAAAGGTAGCAGTATTTACAAAAAAAAAATTTCTACACAGGTATAGTAATTATGGGCAAAAATTGCCTAAAAGGCCATTTTGGCCAATTTTCCGTGCTAAATTATTCCCACAGTTTTTAGGAAAAATAAAATTCTTTGCAATTACGGCATGCTAATGTAGTTTCTTTAAAAATAAATAAATAAATAAATAACGGGTTCAGTGAATTATCTTTATGCCAGTGGAGGATGTGGCCATAGCGATAGACGCTATGCAAGTGATCTGGGGGCGAACTGGGTAGCTGGTTCGAATCCGGGTCATGCCACTCCGACGAAACGTAAGTGCATATTAAAAGGTGGCTTACTGAACTACGTTATTTCTAGTGTATGATTTTCGCTGTTGGCTAATTTCCAATTTTCCTTAACGTGGTTTCTGACAGAATCGAATGAGATAATCTTAAAAATTTAAGTTTAAAAGAGTCAAATCATGATTTTTACCTTTTTCGCCGTTCCGCCCATTGCCGTACACAATGTTAAACTTGAAGGCTCTGGGGGCACTTCAAGGCATGACCCCAGAGTGATCAAATTGTTTTGTGTGTGATAGTGACGCCGAAACGCACCTTTTCCCCACCCTGCCAATAAGTGGCAGCGTACCTAGTGGGGGGGGGGGGGGGGGGCGGGGCAAAGGGGCGATTCGCCCCTTCTGTGAAATTTCGAAAGCTTTTTCGGCAAATTGGCCAAGTCACGTTTTCCTTAGCTGAAAAATTATTTACCGTCAGATGGCTGCATTTTGAGGTCAGAGACGCAACTTTCATCTTAGCTAATTAATACTTCTACTGTTTTTCCTTTAAATCACTAAAGTAACCAGATAACAAATGGAGAAATACGAAAATCAGTAAAGCTAAACAGTAAGAATTACTAACTCCATATTTTGCTTAAAATTCCCAACATTTCTAACAAAGTATCAGTGTTTAAAAAATAAGTATCTAGTATGAAAAACTGAAGGATTTACATTACAAAATGTTTTTATGCGTATAATGCAGTCAGCAAAGCTGGTTTTATGAAAATGTTTCCAACGGCATTTTACAAGGCCAGAAAATGCCGGAAAATAGCAAAAATGCATCAGCATCCGGGGCTCTTATTCGGTTCTCCCTCTACACCATTCGGCTAAATGGCTACTGTTGCTCCCTCAGTATACAAAACCCTAGTTACGCCACTGCTGCCAATGACGGTTTCGAAAAAATGTTTTTACACGCCATCCACCCTTCTACAACCCCGCAACACCCTAATTTTAAGTTGTACGTGAGTTTGCCCGTTTTTTTTTGTTATTCCGGTGTCTGGCTTTTGGTAGCAGTCGTGAAGCGGATAAACGGATACAAGACAAATCTGCCAGGACAGCCAGATAACTGACCACGAGAGAATTTCCGTCGCCGGACAGCTGGCATTAGCGAAGCGCGCTCCCAGCTTTGATGTCCGTCGAGTGGACGGATCAGGGGACACTTGGGTCATTTAGGAGACTTTCGATCGTGTCATTCCATCGGTCGCCGGCAGCGGTCGTGTCACACAACAAATGAACCGTTATTTCGATGGAGTGGTCTCGATTGTGGCATGCGCATTAGTAATAAATGAGGCACTAATTTTGTCGTAAAGCTCTTTCAGGCTGTTGATAGCACGTCGTCATAGCGAAAGTGATAAACCAATTAAATATTAATTGCAACTCGAAACGTCTGTTTTATTAGCATTTAATGCACGGTGGTGTCGTCACGCCAATACATCCCCATGCTAAAAGTGTAGTCGTCATATACGGTTAATGTGAAAACCCACACACGTCACAGTGGGTTAATTTTGATAACCCACACTTTTTTGATAAGGCCATGCAAAGTTAATTGTTTGGTTTACAGGCGCGGGCGGGTGCTTTAAATTATCGCGGGTCAAAACTTTTTATTTGAAACTTGGTTCACCCGCTAAAAATCACATTTTCGCCAAATATTGACTGTTTTTGACATTCCAGTAAACCATTTTAACCTCCTCGAAACGAGCTTTCCAATGGTGCCAATTTCAAACGTCTAGCTCATACCACTAAGAAGTTATTTGACAAAAACTAAAAAACTTTGATTGCTAGATGACATAAATAACATATTTAACAATATTATATTTTTTTTTAGGCTGACTTCATATTCTTTCAGCTTTGAGCTAGGTACATGTCAAAGAAATGTGGTTAGTTAAATAAAATAAAAAATTAAATAAAAAGCCTGGTTGCCTGGTGCTTCAATTTGCAACCTCGCCCGTAAACCAGACAATTTTTTTTGCGTGGCCTAATCTAACACTTTTTACGCGGGTCTACACCATGTGACATTTGACCCGACTTTGTAAAATTACCGTGCACAACAAAAATGCAACCAGCATAAACAGGCACATTTACAACCTGCGACATTTTTCTTTCTAGCCTAACACGGAAAAAAAATCACTCGCATACTATGCTAGATCCCCCCCCCCCCCACCCATGGAGGAATGGCCCAACCGGCAACAAGGCAATCTTTCGTTCCGACGGTACGAAAACGAGGCTACTGACACTTCCTTAACACACCTAAAAACCTACGAGAATCACGCGAATAGCGCATTTTATATACTCATCTTATTTAAACTATTAAAGTAGAAAAAAATACAGTTTTACCTTAAACACAAACATCGGTAAATTACGCAGCATCTCTTCCCTTCGGTCGGCCTTCATACAGAGGAAGCTTCCAACCCCGTTTCTAAACCGGAACTTCCATTCAGGAATTTACATAAGTCGCATGTAGAAAATCTTAAATTCTTGAAACAAGTCTTTAAAAGACTCTAATAACACGATAAATTAGCTCGACGTCACACCTTAGCATTAAAATACATATCCGTGAGTCCTTGTCGATTTAACGGCTATAATTGCTCTTGAGCCCGAAACGGCTAGTCCACTATCTCGGGGGTGAAAGGAAAAACTCGTGTTTCCCCTCCACCCCCTCGATAGTGGACTAGCCGTTTCTTGCTCGCGAGCAATTATAGCCGTTAAATCGTCAAGGACTGACGGATATCTGCTACTAATGCCAGCTGCATCCGCAGTCGCTCCGTAGTTCTCAGACAGATCTAATTTGAATGTCAGGATAGGGATTAAGGATAAGGATAAGTTTATTCTGCTACAAAAAAAGTCATCCAAAGGGACACAGAGAGCCACTAGACTTAGTCTCCCAATAAACACATGTTACACAAGTAAAAAAATTTAAAAATATTTTTAAAAATCCTTAAATTCAAAGGTAAAACAAATTTTCTTAAGTAAGTAGTAATATCAGCATATAACCTAAATGACCCAAGTGTCCAAATGTCTTTGTAACCGGGTAGTTACATTTGTTGCATTACAAGGTAATTTTGTTATATTTTTAAGAAAACCATTGTTCGACTACAATTGTTGCAGGCGCATCACACGTGGTCTAGTTGGAAGACATATTCTCACACTGCCCCGTTGATTATTGCTTTGGCGTTTGTGCCTATTAAGGGGGGAGGGGAGAGTTTGATTGTCGAGAGGTAAATAACTCAGTGAAAAAAAAACCAGAGGTTTATAGTCCAGAGTTTCCCGTCAACAATATAGGTACAACATTTAACATTTCATTTGCTACTGATTGTTACTATAGTGTCCGTGGCCTATCTTGAGTTCTCCGCAGAACGAACACAGATAATCGATTGTACGTTTTCAGTAGCAGAGTGCCTTGTTGATATCCAAGATGGTTACAAAAACAATGGCGGCCATCGAATAAAGCCACCCCATCCAGGAAGACGTAGCCGCTCACAAAATACTTGCAGGACTCAAGATACACTGCGCGCACAATAGTATTCGACAGTACCGTTCACAGTGCCGACCGCTCGCTCTTTTACACTGCAACCGCGCAAAAGAACAGAGAGGAATAATTCTGCTAGGCTATTCCTAGGATCTTTTCACGTTGGTTTCATTTGCCTGGCCAATTTCAGTAACGAACATTTATTTTCTTTCACTGTCGATCCTGTTTTACATTCCTAAACGCAAAACGGATTACTGTTATCATTTTGGTCTAATTTACGGTCTGGCTAGTTTCAGTGACGAATATTTGTTTAACCTTCAACTTTACATTCCTATTTTGCATTCCTAAACGCAAAATTAACGCCGAGTCTTTGTTTGACCAAGTCAAATTGTACCACGAAACAATTGATCCGTCGGCTTCATACTGAGGGAAAAACGGTACACCGTGTCGCACATCACTGCAAGTTTTGGGTTTCATATAACCAACAACGCCGTGGGCTACAGCGAATATGAAATAAATTCTGCGGTTTTTCAGAATAAAAGAAGGAAATAAGAAAGAAAAATGCTCATGGTTTTTAAAGTGGCATTATCACCGATTGAAAGTCTGCAGAATCTGGCAACATATTGTGTGCGCAGCATATCTTGAGTCTTGGAAGTATTTTACGAGCGACTACGTCTTCCTGGAGGGGGCGGCTTTAATCGACGGCCGCCATTGTTTTTGTAACCATCTTGGATATCAACAAGGCACTCTGCTGCCACAAAACGTACAATCGATTATCTGTGTTCGTTCTGCGGCGAACTCAAGATAGGCCGCGCACACTTTAGTACTATCTAGCACTTGTTTGCACCAAGCGAAGGAATGCACAACAGCATTTTCTTTTAACGAAACAAACAAGTCACGACCTCCTTAATTATTGAGTAAAGATTTGGCACGTCATCGTGCACCTGGGAGCAAGCTGTAAAGGTTGCCAATATCACTGCCGCTAGATGGCGCCATTGTATTTTCGTTCGCATTTCAATCGGTGATAGTGCCACTTTAAGACAATTTAATACGAGAACAAAAGAAGGAAATATGGTTGTTGTTTTTTTAATGAAGGCATACATTACGTAAAAGCAAGAAAAATAATCGTACAATAAAAATAAAGTGGTCATGCGTTTTCTAACAGTGGGTGTAAGGCTGGACGCAAAATTTGTCCCCCCCCCCCCCGAAAAAATATATTTATTTATGCCACTGGGATTCAGAGAGTGAGTTGGGGGGGGGTGGGGGTGGATCAACGGAAAACTTAAATCCGCAGTGGGCTATCGGAAAGCAGTGACAAATTACGGATCAGGGGCATAATGTACAGTGCAGGTATGCAAAGGTGCATGGCGTAGAGAGACACTGAGTAGGGGGTGGGGGGGATCAAACTTCTTCGAAGAGCCGTTGTAAACATGCTTATTGCCGAGTGAATTGACGGTGCAAAGGCTGACGTTACATCGTTCCCCGCTGTTTGTATCCCAGGGTCGCGGAAGGTCGTCTCCCCATGACTTCATTAGGCGATAAGTATAGAAAGAGCCTTTGAAATCAACGCAAATTGTCCTGTTCTTACCAATACATACAAACTTGCTAATACAGTATATGTTATAGAACATGTGTAAGACGTAAAATAAAATCGCCTCCTGGCAGTGCATAAAAACATCAAACGCAATTTAATTTGCAGTCATATTTGCTAACCTTGGTCACCTAACAACGAACATAGCATACAATATGAGTAATGGTAGTAACGGTATACACAAACAATACGAAATGGTGTTGTACTTACTATAAAAATCAAACAATTACATAATAAAAAGGAACTTGACACATATTCAGCTCACTGGTGATCCGACCTGGCCAAAGATTTAAAAAATAGCTGTTGGGCATCTTAGGCATACATTACGCGTGTGTAGGAAAATAATTTTCGTAAGTAGGTGGGAGGGAACCAGGACGTGTTTGCATGTAGAGGCCCAGTCTAGCTTCAGTACACTCACGTATGGAGGCGAATATGTGAAGAAAATAATTTCGGATCACACGGGCCTTCACATTTTACTATGCTACAGCGCTCGTCTGCAGGCAAAAGAGCCAGCCGTTGAATTTATTTCTTTAACAAGCATCTTTCCGTTCGGAGGACTATAGCGTCGCGTCGCAAGCATGAGTGTCTTTATTCAACCTATTGTGGAAGCGCAAGCGAATTACAGCTTTGCTAGTCCTCGTTTTGAGCGTTAAGAAAACTAAAACAAAACCCACAAGGGTGAAAGAACCCGCCAAGTTCAGCCAATCAGCCAATTGATCCAGAGCCAAAATGGCTGCCACCAACTTGCTACATTAGTTGCCAAGCTAATCCCACCGATAGTAGCAATGGTCAGATTTTTCATTTACACTTTGATCTAATACTCGGTGGGATCAGCTAGGCAACTAATGTAGCAACTTGGTGGCAGCCATTTTGACTCTGATATCACTACTTTGATTGGCTGAAACTTGGCGGGTTCTTTCACCCTTGTGGGTTTTGTTTTAGATTTCTTAACGCCCAAAACGAGGACAAGCAAAGTTGTAATTCGATTCATAATTAAAACGTGGGAGATCAATATGGGGTAAATGTAAATAAGTAATAGTTATTGGTTAGAAACTATTGGTTATCGATTTTTAATCCACGGCTGCGATGATTTGGCCGGCTGGACATGCAAATCCAGCATGTCTCGCCGGCCAAATCATCGCGGCCGTGGGTTAAAAATCGATAACCAATAGTTTCTAACCAATAACTGATTTATATCACGGTTGGGACGTCCAGCTTGTATTTAATTAAAATGTGTTTGTGTTTTGTGAACATTGCTTCAAGAAAACTGTGATCAATCAGTGTCTCGATACGAATGAAGGTCATACCATTTTAGTTTGTGGAGGGGGAAGTGTGTGATAGACGGACGAGTTCTTTCGCTCAAACTTTGTGGAGGGAGGGGGGGAGGGGGGAGTTAGACAGTTTAAACGTCGGTTTTTGCTGGGTTTACGCTGGAAGCTCGCTCGTGTTTATCGAAGCGTTTATCGTGTTTGGAGTAAATAATTCGATATGTGACACAGCAGGGATAACGTGACATTGCTGGGACAGTCTGGAAAGGTATGTAATTCATTTTGTGCCTTTATAGTTTGAGAATTATTAAAAAAAAATACGGTAATAGGGTACTGGTATGAATGAAGGTCATGCCATTTTAGTTTGTGGAGGAAGGGAGGGGGTGGGGGAGTTAACGCTGAGTGAATAAGCTTAGCTATGGGCCAGACATATGAGAGTTTGCAGGGAGGATTTCATTCCTTTAGTTTTTTACGTTTTTATTGCGTTGCGTTTTTTTTTTGCACGCTGTATTTGGTTGTTGGTGTGGGCGTTCCCGGTCGCGTGAACCGGAAGTGTCAAAAGTGTGGGTTATCGGCAAAAGTGTGGGGTAACTTGATAACCCACACTATTTTGTGATGACGCAACACTTCCGGTGTTGGTTAACGGGATTTAACCTACGGAAACTTAGCGTGGCGTGAGTTAGCGTGACGTCACAGCCGTGGTATAAAATATGTTGTTGCTTGCTGTCTTTTACAACTCTTCTTTGTGATTGTTTTAAAAGGTCATCGAAAGCCGCTTACTCCCTCGTGCAACCAAACGAACGTGTCTCAATCGGGTTCCGTCGGTATTTTTTTTTTACTTATTTTTTTAGCGCCTACTTCGATTTCTTTTTCAAATGAAACAACCAATGTCTGCTATCAGTTCTCAAATGTCTTTTTGTCGTTTCGTTGCCGGCCGTCCCTCACTTTTCGATATTAAAAGAAAAGAAAAAAAACCCAATTGGATGAGCTGCACTGCAAATAAACAAGCGGGCCGGCAGGCGGGATAGCTTTCGTCCATTGTTCAAAGACGTGATGGTACCTGATCCCCGACCGGGAATCGATCCACGAACGCGAACATGCTCCGCAAATTTCCCAAGGGGGATCAACGGACATTGTAGTGAAGTGAGTGCCTCAATGCCCAATCTTGAAGGACATTTTTTTTTTAAACGTCTGTGCGTTTGCATCATATCGAGCATTTCGTCACTTGGCAGGAAAAGCAAGTAAGACAACGGAGAACTATTCGTGTGAGCTAGACCTGGTGTTTTTTTATTTTTTTATTTCCCTTTTGTTGCGTGTTTATACTATAAGCATCAAGTCTACAACTTGAAAATATTTTTTAATTCGCTCTTAAACCGTATAGTGATGGCCTGGAAATATCCTTAAAAAACCCCGAAAGATCCCTTAAGTCCTAGGATAGTCCTGGGAATTCCCATTATACAAAATCACGCTTCTATTCTGTTTTCCGTGTCAGACAGACATCAGTGTACAACAAGGGTAATATGAATGTCCATCCGTTATTACCATCCATATTACCCTTGGTACAACGTATATTTAAACATGAGAATATACCTTCATAATAATTCTATAACAACAATTAAACAATGGGGAGCCAACAAATGGCAGCAACCAGCCAATCACGGCTCCTTAACACTGATTAAACGGCCACACGGTATTTTATCAGATTAAATTGTCTCCTCATCCCTCCATCTTGAATTAACGTTCGACTCGTTTTGTATTCTGGCTTACGCCGCATAAAGACAGTTGAAAGAACTGCATTTGGTACAGGTCTAAACCAATTTTTAAACGTATACGACGTACATGATAGTCAAGTGACACATTATTTAACATCTCGGCGATATGCGTTCAATGTTTGGTTACCATAGTAAGGGCGCGTTTACGCAAAACGGCCTTCTCGCTCGCCGAAAGCTATTTGCTAGTCAACCATTAATTATTTATGATTAGTTTTCCCGTTGCTACTAAATGAATGCGGTGATAGGTAACAAATTTTGTGTATTATAAATAACAACACGGATAAAGAACAAAGTGATACAGTAATTTTAAACATTACTACAAGATTGTTGTCATTTCACGCTTTTTCCGAAATTTGCTATTCTCCCTCAAAGTACAGCTTCTAGCAATGATCAAACGTCGGTAGAATAAATAGCTTCTCGCAGCGAGAATTCAAAATCCAACATGGCGTCCATTTCGTGGCTATCGAATCGAAGACAAACCATCGAATGCCGGCATACAAAAAAACAGTCCTTCGTCTTGTACTGCAGTAAAAATTATTTTTTTCTTGTCATAAATTGACGCTCAACTGTTGCAAGCATCGTACGCCGTGTCACGAGGCACGAGGAGAAGATTTGTGTCTGCGTCGTTGCCATGGTTACTAATATGCATAGACAACTTGAAAGCCACATACTCCGATAAAGGCGAGAAGCATCCATCAGATTTAGTAGTGATCAAGTAAAAGCTAGTAAGCGAGAAAACTGTTGTTGCGTAAACGAGACCTAACAGAAGTCAGCTTTCCGCGAAACGCGTTATGCCGTTCTGGTTGGGCCTATCGCCGCTGCCGCTACTGTTACTACAAGAATTGGAGATCGAGGCAACCCAATACCTTAATATTATGGTACTTGAATTAATCGGATAGTGGGAAATAAATTATTATACAATTATCGTAAAACTTAGTATTATTACGGAATATTCTATTTTAAATATATGAACAACACTTTGATTAAAAATAAAACACGTATTTACTTTCCCTGAAGCGCTCTACCAGTTGTCTGTTTTCACGGCGAGTTGCTTTCGGTTTCGGTTAAGTTAGTGACGTATTGTTAGGGAAACAAAACTACATTACTCATGGTTACGACAGTAGAAAATAGCATTCCTACAGATACTAAACGAAGTAGTGAGTCCATGTGGAAACAATTTGCATGCTTTCATTATTTCGTGCAAACATAAATTGTGAAGTCAAGCGAGAAACCACTACAATACAACTAGGCCGTGTTATGCAAGTTGAAGTTTTATTTTAGGCCGCCCGCGCACTGAGCGACTTGGCCGCGCGGCCAAGTTGCTGCAGCCAATGAAAATGATTAGTGCGTGGTTTTACATAAACGGTAAGTATTCTTATTGGCTGCAGCGACTGGCCGCACGGCCAAGTCAAGTCGCTCAGTGCGCGGGTGGCTTTAAAGTTGATTTTTACGGGAGACGGTATGTTCTCGTTTCAAATATAACTCGAGCGTAGTTTAAGTATCGCTAAATTTTCTCAACCAAGAGTTACATTCCCAAGCCGATAAAAACATCTCGCGCAAGCGCTCGGAATGCAACTCTTGGTTGAGAAAATTTATCGATAAAAAACTACGGTCTCGTTATATTATTACTGAAAAAATAACTAGTTGTAACGACAGTGTTAATGAGTTTCATCAGTTTTAATGGTACAAAATCTGTCACATCATGCCACAGTGTTGAGATTTCATATTTAAAAAATTTGTCTTTTAAGTGTCTTGTTTTCCTGTAATTGCTATAATTTCTGACCCTTGAATTTTCATTGACCAGTCCTTGAATCCTGGAATTTTTCTGTATAATACAGAAATTAAGCGCACACAAACATACACACGCAAACATTAAACTGTAAAGTTGCCATCTCTTGCTTGCTGACTTGACCGTAATTACCTAATGACTATAATTAGGGCTAATTACGTCGTTCTATTCGAACGCTTCAAAGAAACATTTGCCAAGTGTGGTATGCGGGCCTTTAGCTACAATTTCCACGTGCGAGACACGTGCGTTCCTTTTACGGAAAGTGTTTCCATATTGTAGCGGCAACGAGCCCTTATAATGAAGATGGTTTGGCGCCAAAGGAGGTCTTTCCCAACAAGAACGCAACAAGGACAGAACTCTATGCACGAACTGTCTTGTTGGACAGTTTCTCGATTCATGTGCGGATTGTTAAATGTTTATTTTTGTAAATTGCGTTATGTCTAAGGCAGAAGTAAAGAAGTTTGAATTTAACAAGTCTGCAGTGAACCCTTGAAATTACAAAACATTGCAAACAACAAACTGCATAACTTTCTGACACAACCACTGCGTAAAAACAGCGCTTGTTCCCTGGAATTGGAGTACAAATTATAGTTTGTTGCATTCGAGTGAACTCTAATCCATTTTCATTCGTGTACCTTCACAGCTGTGAGTACAGGGATACGAGCTATAATGCTTTTTTTCTAAACGGCAAAGCCTTTTTTTGTTCAGTTAATTGTTTTGTTTTCTTGTAATTACTATTTTCTGATCCTTGAATTTTCATTCACCATTACTTGAAAAATCCTGGAATTTTAAGATTACAGACGAATACGAACCTTGGCCTTGGGACAATCCAAGATGACGTTAATCTGAGAAAGAACGAAAAGACAACTGCCCAAACTGGGACTCGAACTCAAGAACCATCCATTTACTTGCCGAACATTCTACCAACCGCGATATCGGGTCGGAACCTCGCTCCACCCGAACTTAGATCCTGTTCAACCTTTCTCCTTTTTTGGCTGCATCAATTCCTACAATGGAGGCTAAGAAGTCAGTTATTTTCCATTCTTGTATGTATGTTTGCGGACCTTAGATCGCTACTGAGAAACGTGTCGGCTAATAAATGTAAGGAACTCAATTTGAGTACCAGTCAGATCAATTGTCATTTCTTTTTTTTTTATTCAAACTATTGGGTTTTTTTTAAAATTCTCACAAGACCCCTTTTTAATGCCGATTGTTAACTTTGTTAACCCCTACCGTGTGATTTATTGATTACTAGTTATAAGGCCCATCATGCAGACGGGCGAATCTAGGAACCCGCCCCATAATACTGAAAGGTGTAATTCAAATAATGCAGGTTCTTGAAGATGGGTAATTACGCTAGGGTGGCTTCGCTCACTCAATCCATGTATCCTGTGATTCAGTTCTGTTGACGTCAGTTTTTTGAGTCACTCCTTGTCACAATGTGTGGACCTTTCACAAATTTTTGGTCTTTGAAATAATAATCTGGGGTCGAACCTAATAGCCTCCTGAAAGTAACATACAGTTTATGCGGAAAACCATCTATATAACGCGCCGTGGCTGTTTGCTGTGACGTGCATACCACGTGACTGCGCTAGTCCAATCAGACGACCAAACAGCCGTTGTTCTTGTTCGTCATTGGCTAACTCATGGTGACGTCATGGCAAACAGCCATTGTGCATGGTTTAAGTGCGTTGTTCTCAAATTTGGCCATGAAGGACCGGTATACACTCTTCCACAATCTACAACGATGCCATCACTGACCTTGCTTCTCGTACTTACCTCGGTATCTGTGTTGATGGTGCTTCCCTGAAATTTCACGCACATGTTGAATATTTTTTTTACCAACGCCTACAAGAAAACTCTGCATCCTCAAAAGGGTATCCAAACTTAGCCGTAAGCTGCTTTTTATTATTTTCAAGACCTTCATTCGTCCACTGGTGGAGTAAATATACCAACCTTGCTACAGCACCTTTCTGGACCGTCTTGCCAGTAGAGCCTAACGAAGTGGTGCTACCCCATCTGTCATCTCATACCCCGAACGTCTTCGACGTCTGAAGCTTCCGATTGTAACAGAAAGGTTCCGGTGTGACGATCTCCTCTTTGCTTTTCCGGCTGCCAATCTGCTTGTTTCATCGACCGCCTGACACGGGGTTGTCAACTGAAACTCCATGGACCAACCTCCACGCTCACCATCCATCACCATTTCTTTATCGAACGAGTTGTTGCCCGTGGAACTCTCTCCCAACCGACGTTGTCAGCGCCACTTCTCTGAGCGACTTCAAGTCTTGACTTAATCCCGTTACCTGTGAATGGGCCTCTTTTGGGGGAGGGGGGAAGTGCTCTCGAGTTTCTCAACTCCGTGCTGTCTTCTTGTCTACGTGTATGTTTTCTAGGTACCATAGTTTAACATGGTGACACTAGGCTTGTCGCGCAGTCGCCGTGAAGAGGTGGTGTTGGCCTGTTTACGCATTGGTCACACCCGACTTACTCACTGTTTCCTTTTGAAGGGGGTTGTCCCTCCTGATTGTCATTGGTGTCGACGGCCACCTACGGTCCGACACTTGCTTGTTGATTGTCACCATCTTGATGATATTCGTAGCTTTTTCCATCTTCCGCGAGACATTGCGCGTCACTTAGGCGACAAGTCTGTCCTGTCCGGAGTGTTTCAATTTTTCCAGGAGGTATCTATGACAAGATCTAGATTCGGGGTTTGTTTAATATCGCTGTAATGTGTGGTACAGTAGCGACTCTGACTACTGTACTGTGACTGAGGTTGTGGCGCTAATAACCTAGCTATCGACGTGCCATTAAGCCTCAATTCTTCTCCTCCTCCTCCCCCCCCCCCTCCGGTTAACCTGGTAAACGCACCGTAACAACCCCTAACAAGCCATTCCATTTCTCCGAGATTGAACATGACACCAGCTTCGCCCCTCTGGGAAATCTTGAACAAGGGTGCCGGCTCTATTGCTCCCGCGTCGCTGCCTGTCTGAGTGGTAATTGATCCTTCAACCTCTGAAATCAAAGGGTAAACCCCTACTGGACAGTATGTTGAGATTAATTTTCTGCTTCTTCCATTGTCTTCTACAGAACACTTTTCTAACTTCATTGTTCTTTTCGCCAAGGGATTTTGACTAAACGAATGATCACTCTTTGTCTTTTTATTTTATTTGGACGAACTGTTGAAGTTCGTGACTGACCTAAGATAGATATAGGATTTAAAATAAAATCACAAGTAGTCATTGTGCTAAATTAAGGGTTAATGCAATATTTTGATATTCCAGGCGAACCCATAATTTGGTTTCGTATCCTGTGGGATACATACTAAAGTGTGCGCGGCCTATCTGGAGTTCGCCGCAGAACGAACACAGATAATTGATTGTACGTTTTTGGCAGCAGAGTGCCTTGTTGATATCCAAGATGGTTACAAAAACAATGGCGGCCGTCGATTAAAGCCCCAGGAAAACGTAGCCGCTCGTAAAATACTTACAGGACTCAAGATACGCCGCGCACACAATACATACAAACAAGAAAAAACTAAGCCATCTTTCTGCGACTTTTTTTGTGTAATATATCACCACTTCTCAAGTGTATTTTGGCTAACAATCGAGTTAAATCTATGTTTATTTTGTCGTACCATCTTACTTCTTGTGAAGCTTTTTTAACTCTTTCGGTTTTTCTGCGACTAGCGTTGCTCCATAAAGCTTTTTTTTTTCTGGAAAACAATGTTGTATTTAGAGAGAACTAAATGAATGATTGTGACTTTAAGTCAAGCCTGTTTGTATTTTTTGATTGGATCGTTCTTTCTGCGACTAGTAAAGTAAAAAAATACATTTTTTAAATAATTCACCCCTTCGTATTCGTATTCGAGTATTTCATTTTCCTTTTCTCACCATTAACACGTAACAAATTCCTCATCTTAATCAGGGTTAGGAAATTTGAAACCGCCATTAATTGTTTTCACTGAGTCGGTTATACATTGAGCTGACAGTTTTTTTTTTTTATGCGCGTATCGTCTCTGTCATGCGCAGAAGTAGAAATCTAAGACATCTCGCCCTTTATCGAAGAAATGAAAGGCTGCCTTGTTTTATATAGTGCGTCACTTCCGGCCAAGCTTTTTACTAGATTGATCGAAATGATCTTTGTGAGCGGTTTAACGTCTACATGGTATATGATCTTACATACCAGGGTGTGTGCCTGCAAGTTCTTTTTCACGGAATTAAATTTGGGACATAACTCGCATCGTGCCATCAAATCATGTAAGTAATATTATAGACCAACACTTTAGATGTAGAAGTGTGGTCATGATCCATTCAAAACCATAACTGGTATAAGAGAAGCTACCAAAGAGAAGCCACCAAGTTCCAAAACGGGTCGGACTGTAAAAGTTGTGTGATATCATTCAACCAGGGAAAGGCTACCTACGTTAATCCTGTTAGCCAAGTTAATCGCACCCACTAATAGTTCGTAAGTTAAATGAAAACTAGAACACTGCTACTCGCGGTAGCAATTTTCAAGTTTTCATTTAACGTCCAAAGCATTATTCGGTGCGATTAACTTGGCTAATAGGATTAACCGTGTCGATCTTTCCGTGGTTGAATGATATCACTACTTTTAACGGCCGACCCTTTTTGGAAACTTGATGGCTTCTCTTCCAGTTTTGGTGTTGGCTGGATATCACAACTTTCATAGGCCTGTGAATGTACAAAAGGTCACACTCTCTTATCTTCAACTCTAACTTTTTTTTTGGACGAATTTTATGTCTGTAAATTTTCCCGTTCATAATTTTCACATTTGCCATTGCAAAATTAACCGTTACATCATCCAAATTGACACGGTTTGGTTTATTGTATATGTTCATGCTGCGCATGCATAAGTTTCTTCAATCCCATTTTTGAGCACACTGACTAACAAACGCTGATTGAGTGAGCCAATATGATTATGAAGCAAATATACCTTTTATCATTTTAATTACGCTTGAAACCTAACAGTTAACATTAAGATAAAACGAAATTAACTTCCTTTTTTTTTCAATTGCTAAGGTTATCTCGGGGCATGGAGGAACGATTTTGCTAGGAAATGCTTAGGTTGTTTTGCATTCTACAGTTGACATGAGCAGGAACCCGTTCGTACCCTTCTATTCCAGAATGCGCGGTGATTGGGCCCATGTCTATTATACATGATACCTAAACAATAACGTTGAAATTTGTATGGTTAAAAAATGAAAACAGTTATCTTATTTGTCATGATTTTATGTTACAAATGTAGTAACATAAATAGTAACAAATAGTTAGTTACAAATAGTAACATAAATAGTAACAAATAGTTAGTTACAAATAGTAACATAGTAATAGTAGCCCGATTTAATGAACGTTTAGGTGTCAGAAAAGAATTATAAAGAACAATTGCATGTTACCACAATTTCTTAACAAAATATGGGTTATTATGCACTTATGATTAGACCTAAAAGTGTGGCGTTGTGTTTTTCCTGAGTTTTCCAGATTTTTTTTTTTTAAATCGGAGAATTCCCTGAGTTTTCCAGGTTTTTCAGGTTGGTGGGAACTCTGTCCCAGCTTGGTTACGGTTAAGACAACACAAATTCCAACTACAGACTTTCGGACTAAAGCTGAAGTATTTATGATTCCATTTCAGGCATACAAGCATTAAGTTGCTTCGGCTGACTTAAGGCTCAAAGAAATTAATTTTTTTTTTTTAATTAAAAATTTGACGAAAACTAGCTGAGTGGAACAGAGGTCTAGCCTGAGTGAGGGATTCTAGGGCCAGAACTTTAACTTTAGTGTAAGGTTTGGGATTATTGAAGAAGCCGGCCTACTTTGGGCCTATCCTGGAAGTTACCCTAACTAAGGGTTCATTAAATTCGGCCTACTAAAAGCTTAGTAGCAAAAATTCCCCTAATCAGGGGGTCGAGGAGGACCAACCGGGTGGCTGGCCCGAAGGCTAACTGATTTGCATGCTGCATGTTCCGTTTCTTAAATACGGTTTGGTTACCCCTGACAACCGCGAAATAACTAACAAGGGTATTGTGGGAAATGGAAGTTTCCAGAAGGTTCTAGATCGCAGGAAACGGAAATGAAATAATAACAAGACATTGATAGGCCCACCTATGTAAGATTAAACACACGAGACTTAATGGCCATAGGCCCCAGCAAACATTAGCAAAACGCAAGATTTGCAACACTATTTAATTAGAATAACTCTGATAATTTCCCATTTCCTACTATGCGATTCCACAAAATTTAGTTAATTGGCGAAGCGTAGCCTATAACGGACACCTAATTGCAAAATATTGGTTGGTAGGTTGCACATTTTTAATCTGGGTGGAGCCCAAACGAAAGATCGGATTGGAATGAAATTTGGTACAATGCTTGATACCCTAATTAGTATTGCTGAGCCGAAATTTGCCGTAAATCGAACAATTATTACGGGAGAAATTACAAATTTTCGAATTTATTTCTAACACTCACTATTGTAAATTTGGAGTCGTGAGTAGTTAAGGAATTCCGACTAAGCATACACCATGCTGGTGGTAGTCAAGCGACCTTAAAAAACACGGCAAATTAAATGCTGGTTGCTTCTTTCTAGCCGATAACTGTTTTCAGCTTATTATTTCATCAACGAGACTCAATGAAATAATAACATTTGATTGTCGCATTCTAACCACTACTGGAACATCCAACCATAAAAAACAAAAGGATTCTGTTAACGATACACCTTAGCATCATTTGAAAAAAAAAGGATTACCTTCAGCATGGCAACGAAACTAGCATTTACACTAGCGATGGGAATCCCAAATATGAAACCTAAATCCACCCAAAACCAAAACTGGTAAGAGAAGCCGCCAAGTTTACAAAAAGGGTCGGCCTTTCAAAGTAGTGATATCATTCAACCAGGGAAAGGCCGCCAAGGTTAATGCTATTAGCCAAGTTAATCGCACCTACTAATAGTTCGAAGGTTAAATGAAATCTAGAAGATTGCTACTAGCTGTAGCAATCTTCAAGTTTTCATTTAACGTCCAAAGTATTATTCGGTGCGATTAACTTGGCTAATAGGATTAACCTTGGCGGCCTTTCCCTGGTTTAATGATATCACTACTTTGAAAGGCCGACCCTTTTTGTATACTTGGCGGCTTCTCTTACCAGTTTTGGTTTTGGGTGGATATCACGACTTTCATAGGCCTGTGAATGTGCAAAAAATCCCACGGTGTAATTGTCACCCCCACTTTTTTTGTCTGGAGGTATTTTATTGTATGAATGTTCTCATTCATAATTTTCACATTTGCTATTGTCATTCCAAATAAATTAATAAGAAGCGTAACAGTATGGTAATTGCAAGGACCTAATCAATTCCTATGGAATAAAAGATACCCTGTGTCTTATTGAACCAGTAATGAGAAATTTATTCGGGTCGTGGGGCAGATAATTCATTTTGAATTAGCGTACCGTAAAAAAAAAAACGATTTGGAGTTGGTGGGGAAAAAAACGACCAAACCTTTGCAATAAAAGATACTCCGTCTCTTATTGAACCACCTATTTGCAACAACAATGAATTCTGACAATTAGGTACTGAAACGATAAGCGTGTAACACTTAAGCCTGTTATAATCTAGTGTTGGATGACAATACGAGCCATTTCAGGACCACGTGCTTCTAGCTGCAAACCCCATTTTAGAAAAAGCACTTCCCCATATGACGCTTTACCTGTCTGCCGAAATTTAGATCTGGCAACTTTCCCTAATCAGCTGTAGACGTGTCGTTATACCCTATGAGAATTAACATGGGAGCCTGCGGACTAGTTACTAGTTACCAGTAACACAAACCAACGTTATTGAGGACACTTTCTCTCCATGAAGGACACGTTCCCACATTTTCGTGTTGAGTTTTTCTTTATTACTGGACCCAAGACACCTGATTCAAACGATTTGCCAAGATTTCTACCGCATGGGGAATTTACACCAGTATGCTGAAATCACGTATGAGTTGGTTTCAGTTAAAAGACACAGTCTGCTAGTGAGCCGCCATCTGACAACAATTACACTCTAACAATTACGCTCTAACAGGGTTAAAGGGTTTAACGAGCGTTAACCACTCCTGGTCATCTGCCCGAAGCCCTAAGGCCCTATGTCTGCAACAGCCAGATTCCCAGGCGGTCACCCACCCAAGTATCAACCCAGCCCAATGCTGCTTAACTTCGGGGATCTAACGAGAACCGGTGTTTCCAGCACTGCAAGGCTCTAACAGTTAAGCTCCAACAACAATAAAACGTCTACTTGGCGGCGACACACTAGCGTGTGTCTAGATCATTGTATCACGGCGAAGTGATGTATAGGATATCGCCCGCTTTCCGAGTGTTGGATTCCAGCACGAGGAAAGCGGGCGATATCCTTCTTGTCACCCGTTTTGAAGCTATCAGTCCAACGTACAATGTTGAGAGCATGTGAGCGTGAGTGGAATACATTGTTGCGTTTAGCCAGAAGAAAATTTGTGTAGAATATTCGTTAAGACGCAATGCTACACGCAACCATGGTTTTTCGATCAGGGTCTTTTGGGTAAAGACCCAAAAGACGCTGATCGAAAAATCATGACGCAACGAAAAGAGCAACGTTTAATTTTGAAAGCAGTTGCAATATTGTAATTAACGTGAATTCTTGACCATTTTTTTTTTTACTTTGAGGTGGTGTTGTTTTCAAAAATTGTTCCATTTAATTTATTATGTTCGGTTGCTTTATTCCTGTTTGTCATTTAATGGAAACCAACGTTTGTAAAGCAGAGGTTGCAATATTGTGAGTAACATGAATTGTTGAACGTAGTTTTTTTTTTTTTTTTTTTTATCTGTTATGGTTTTATTTGTTTCAGTAAATTTATTACGTTTGTTTGCTTTCTTCCACTCTTCATTTAACGCAAACGGCTGCTGGGATCCACGTGGAGTGCTGGGATCCAGGATCCCAGCCCTCCGCCGTGGATCCTCCTTCGTTGTTGCGATCCCGTCGTGCTGTATTGTTATAAGAAGACTGAGAGCTTCAAAACGGGTGAGAAACATATAAACCCAAACTATACACGAGACGATGTATTTGCACCACAGCAACAACATGCCTGCGTCTAATTGTTTAAAGATTCCTCGTCACCACGGCAACGTGCATAGTCTCGATGCCGTGGCGCATTAATTAACAAGCCTGATCTCAAACGCAGCTGCTACTTACAAAATAAAAATGACAACTAAAAATTAGGCCTAAAAGCTATAAAAATTAGGTTTAAAGGCTAAAGTAGGCCTAAGAGCTAACACTTTTTGACCTGCAATATTGTGATCGCTACTGATAGATTACAATATGGTTTTCATATCGTTGTCGCCGTGCGTGATAGAGGTGTGCGCCTCAATATTTTCGCCGGTGGCGTTGTCAAGTATTAGACCAGCGGCAGCATTGCCAACCTGCTGAATCTTTTGAGCATTGTTAAAAACTATCGCTCTGATGATTGTTAACGCTCGTTAAACCCTTTCTTTCTTTCTTTCTGATGATTGTTTGCCTTACAATTAAATGCTTTATTATTAACATTTGTAATTTAGGGAAGGCACTTATGCGCAGCAGTAATTATTGTTGTAAAGAATATTCTAAACAATAAAATCAGAATTATTAGCGGCGGCAGCCCCACCATCGTAACAAACGTGCCGTTTTATTTTTCGTCGTCGGCGATGGCTCACCTCTTTAGTGTCGGATGTGGAAAGAAGCTAATAATAACTGAACAGACACTAAGTGATGGAACAAACGAAAGCCTATTAAAATAAATGTGATACGTAGCTTTGGCCTATGTGAAGAAAAAAGCTGAAATAAGACAAAGGCCTGCAAATAACAGCAGTACGTCACACCAAAAGGCAAAGGGTCCAAACATAGCCGAGTGAGCATTTTTTTCCAGATTTTTAAGGAGCATTAACAAATATGGTACAGTCATTAAAATAAACACTAAATATAAATTTAAAATAAAGGTCTGTTCGCTCCGCCTACAATAGGCCCAAAGCCTGTTTCCTAGAGTTTATTTGAGGATTCAAACATGGTAGCAGAACCATCCGAGCATTTGAAGTTTAACCGTTGGCGGAAGAGTACAATGCCATCATTTATCAATATCCAATAAACAGGCACCAATGGAAAGTCCTTCTCTATGAGTTTCCTGAAGTAGTTCAACTCTGTATTCACACTTCGCCATCAGCATCCATCGATTAATGTCTGGTGTGTTGGTGGTTCTGTGCTAGAATGCACGTTTGCCACACAGGCGACGCGTGTGTGATTCCCATCCGATGGACCAGAAATTTTTTCCATGTGTCAATGGATAGTGATGCCGAAGTGTGGTTATGGACTTTAACATTATCTTCTTCTGGAAGCAATCACAGAAGCACTTTGCTGTTGTTTCAGCTTTACCAAATATTGGTAAATGACGAGATTGTACTCGCCTGCCACTGTTAAACTGCTGAAGTTTAATTGGTTTATGTTACCATGTTTAAATCCGTAAAGAAATAAGCTAAATTTGGGCGGAGTCTCCAAGTAGGAAAAGAGAAAATATCAAAAGAGAATTCTAATTAAATGGAACCGAAAATACCTACACTTCAGCTATAGTCCGAAAGTCAATGATCGGAATATATGACACTCCTGTATAATTGAAGGAAGGGTGCCAACAATTGCAGAATCGATTGACCCATCGGCTTAATCGAGACCGAGGGCAACGATTGGCATGAAGAGGTGTATTTCAGTACGAAGAGTTGAATTGCTGCATGAATACAAGTGCCAATCTCAACAAGAATGAATAGTAAATCCTACATGAAAGCGTTATGAACAAGCTGTGGAAAAGAACTGATGGATTTTGAAGAAAGAATTGGATTGGCGGAATTGCAGAGCTGTGTTTGTCTCCAACATACAGTGCAACATTCAGAGAGCGTCTTGGAACAGCACCAACGTGCCCAACGTATACCAACGCGACCAATGACCTATATGGACGGGAGCCTGCTTGCCATCTCCAACCGACGTGTCCCAAGACCAATCATGATGCTCCGATGAGCTGTCGACTGTCCGTTGCATTCACGCCAATTGAATGTTTAAATTGGTTTGTTAAGTTTAATTAATTGCGCTGAAATCCAGTATAAACCTAAATTATATAGAATTGCTTTACTGGGTTTCTATTGAGTTTCTAGAAAGCGTCAAACAGTAACAACGAAACTATTCAGTAAATACTGTAACCTGTGTGGTTATATAGAAGTGGCCTGTTTCTTAATTTTGTTTTTGTTTTTAAAAATTATGAATTTTTAAAAACTATGAATTTTTAAGAAATACAAATTTCTACACTTGTTAAAACTTTGTGGAGTTAAAATAGTTTCCGGCACTATATAAAATGTCATAAATATATTATCCACGAAGAGCTCACAAAACTTTCTTCAAAACTGAGTATTCTATGAGATTAACCCTGCAGAACTGTTTTAGAAATTGTACGTCATGTTTTTAGAAACTGTGGATTCTGTTTAAAAATGCTAGTCTTTTTATAAATTACATGGAGTTCTCATTTGAAATTTTATCGAAGTCTCTTTAAAAATTACAGAATTTATATAGAAGTATCTTAAGATGTTCTATACTGACTCTTCAGAAATTCTTTAGTGTTTCTTTAGAAATTCTGTAGACGCCTCTGGAAGTTCAATACAGTTCCTTTAGAAATTCTGTAGAAGTCTTGTTTAGTTTCTTTTGATGTGCCATGCTGCCCTTTGAGAAATTCTATAGCATAGCTTTATAAATTCAAAAGTCTCTTTAAAAAATGCTATAGAATTCTCTTTAGATGTTTTACAGAAGTCTCTTTAGAAATTCTACGGAGTCCCTTTGGAAATTCCACTGAATTCTATTTAGAAATTCTATAGGAACTCTTTGGAATTCTATCAAGTCTCCTTAGAAATTCTGCACAGCCTCTTTAGAAATTCTGAGGTCTCTTTAGAAATTATATTGAATTCCATAGAAAGTTGTATACTGTCTTTAAAAATTCTGTAGTCTATTTAAAAATTCTACAGAATTTTTTTTAGGAATTCTATGAAAGCCTTTTTGGAAGTTCTTTACAGTCTCTAGAAACTCTATAAAAGACTGTTTATAAGTTCTGCAGCAATGTCTTTACATTTTCTATAGAGTCTCTAGAACTTCTATAGCATCTCGTTAGGAATTTTATAGTCTCTTTAAAAATTCTGTATTTTTAAAGAGACTATAAAATTCTTAACTTTTTAGAAATTCTGTTGAGTCACTTTAGAACGACACAGTGGATTATTTTCAAGGCCAGTCTTTAACGCAACCTAATGTGAAATTTCAGGATGTTCATTTGAAAAGAACTCATCAGTTTTTCGCCTTTAAAAAAAGTCATTTCTTAAACTAAGGTGCATGCCTCCATGTTGGCTTTCTTGTATGACTCAATTTTGCAACATTAGTTCAAACGTATGGAAACTTTGCAAAAGCTATTACGCGCAGGAGGCACGAAAATATGGAGTGGGGCATGTCTTTTTAAGGTTACGGCCCGTCATGCTGCGCCCCTTTAAAACTAATTTGCCGGAAATGTCTCCCGTCTTCGTCCTCACGGCAAAATCTTAATTCGAAAAGCGTTTTGACGGATATCTCAATCTTAACACTTTCTGCCCATTGGCTGTTCGCCCACCCACCTAAATAGCCAATCGCATTCTTCCGCATGACGCTCTTTATAAATTGATCTGGACCAGTCATCAATCAATCACGTAAATTCGACTAGCTATGGCGGCGTGGTGGCGGCGGTGTGGCTTAGCTGGACGGCGCGCACCTCGCACGAACGTTTACTTTCTCGTGCAGGCTGGCTCGTGCCACGTGCACTTAACCAAGATCCGCGTGACTTGCTCCGAACCGGCATCCCGCATGTTTGCCATTCCGCGTTGCGAACTTGGCAATCGAAGTTGAGACGTCGGTTGGAAGGGTGGGTTGAGGGGGTGATGGGGAAACTTAGTGAGTTTCCAACTAGTTGAAACTAGTACAGCTGGCTTGCGATTTTTTTTTTTTTCGAAACGGTGGACCTCCCCCTTACGCTCCTGATCTTCAGCGAAATTTCAGTACTTGGTTTTTATTAAATTTTAACCAGTGATCGTGTTTGAGTGCGTCGAAAGCCTATTACGTGGGGAGTTAAGTGGGGAAAAAAAAGCTTAAAGAGATCTGGCTTAAAAGCTAATAGGGGAAAAAGAAGAGAAAAAGTGAAAAATGTCGACCGAAGAAGCGAAAAACCGAGGATATGGATGGGAAAATAACACAACAAATGCCTCAATGTTCGCATACTTATTTCTACTTTGCCATCTATGCGGTTTTCAACATTTTTTAAATCAATCCAAATCCAATTAGCGTAAAGGGGGACGGTTAGGCACTCCGCCCCCCCCCCCCCCACCTAATTTTTCTGGATATTCCCGTTTGCTGTAGACAAAATCTCCCCAAAACAAATCTGGTTAAGGATTCCACACAATTTTTTTCGCATTATGAAGTTGCTATATCAAATCACAAGTTCTTTCGCCAAGTAAATCCCACCGAGTATTCAAATATTTTATGTGACATGTGAAGTCTTAGTCGGTGGGATTAACTAGGCGAAAGACCTTACTTTTTCATACCACTACTTCAAAAACGCTTCGGAGCGGAGACGTGGTGGGGGGGGGGGGGAGTGGAGAATGGAGATCCATAAACAGTTTCGGTTTGGGGAGATCGCACATTTCTTATATTGTTCTGTGAGTGATATGGTCGAAAATTTCAACGAAATTACGTGATTAAATACAGTGTGAGTTTCAATTATGGAACCTCTGCATAATTAAAGAGCAAATTGGATACAATAATGAAACGTTTTATTTAATTTCAGTTATCCTAAGCTTATATTATGGAATCCCAGGCATACACATTCAGTGCTTTGGCTACTTGTTGCTGTTAATAGGACTCGTTATGTTCTACTCTCGGCTGCTGGCTGTCGCTATTAGAGAGCTGCTGGAAACCAAGTCACGTGGCCAACATAGGCTGTCGTTTCCATGTTGGCTGCTGGCTGACACCTCGTTTGGCTGCCGAATTTCCTCCAGGCCTTGTAGGACGGCCTTCAAGGCAGTTTGGACCTGTCAAGCGTTCCCTAAGAGGAGTAGAGTAAAACAGTTTACAGATTAAAAAGATGAGAAAAGCCATTAAATTCGAGTGAAATTGAAGTTCGTGAAGTTTCGTCCCCCAATTTGAAGACGTTCTCAAGGGAGAGAAAGCCTTACACTTCATAAGGATGTAAGACGTTATATTGCAAAACATTTAAAAAAAAAACCAAAAAAACAATAAACCAAATAAAAATGTCAACACAACTCTGACGAATGTGTCAACAGGAGCAACTAACTCGACCAAGTTCCCGTTATTTAAGACTATACACAATTTTTTTTTTCTGATTTGATCTGCTGTCTTGGGTGAGTAAGTTGCTGCAAATGACATTCGTCAGAATTGTGTTAAAATTTTTTTATATAGTTTTTTATTGTTGTAAGTTGTTTTGTAATATGACACCTTACATCATTATGAACTGTGCGGCTTATATATAACTTGACCAATGTATTTTTTCAATAGCGTGCATTTTTTTTTTTTACCTTGGAATTGTTTGGTATTGTTCGGATTTCCTCACTTGAGAACGTCTCCGCACTTGGAGACGAAACGTCGTTAAATTCGATAAAACTTGTACTTCATTTTCTATCTCGCCTTTTTAAGCGTTCACTAATGTTTCCAATTTAGTGGAGTTCCCAGGGTAGAAAAAAAAGGAGGTAAGTGGGAAAGGGGCGCATTATCTCACACCTCTCAAAAACCTGAAGTTCTGAATTTGGAATAAGGCCGCTAAAAGTTAATCAAGTGGTTCTCAGGAGCGCACGCATGGTTTTTTTTCTTAGCGCTTGAAACGATTTTTTATGAAATTGTCTAAAAAAAACATATTACGATCACGCATCAGTGCATTCACCAAACAGTTTCTGGAGCCGATGACCACATTAGCTGTTTTCTCCATTTCCATGATCGCCTCGAAAGGAATTTTAGGGCCGTACAGAGACAAGTCAGGACTGAAAACTTGGATCTAAAGAATGACTTTTTTTTTTTTTATCAAATGTGCAACTTTTTACACGATGATCTTGGCATTAAAACGTGGATGTTGCATTTCACCACAAAATGTACGCTACTGATTTTGATTTGTTTTGCAAAAAAGTAATCACCACCCGCATCTGAAAAATCGCTAATAAAAAGAAAAAAAAAAACACCGCCTGCTCGTGTCAGTTTTTTTCAGTACCACTCCTGAGAACCACTTAATTAATTTTTAGCTGCCTAAATAAACATTTTTTTTGCAATTACTGCAAAGAAGAAAATTATAGTAAATTGACTTTTTTTGTGTTTCAATTTGCCGCTAAATTTGCCGTGCTACTGACTTCCGTTCAGAGCTTGACATTCACGTTTTATCGCTGTAATTTGGAACGGCATGAATCACGTAAGCTGCTAGTGAACGGCGAGCGCCGGCATTGATTATAGGACGCTGGCGGGAACCCTTGCTCGCAGTTTGGACAGGTCAAGCGTTCCCTAATGTGGTCGGAGTGGTCTTGATCTGTCTGCCTATACTCTCAGCTAGCCGTCAAAGCGTTCAGCGGGGGACGGAGAGGTAAAGTGCCCCGTACTGCCCTTCTGTAGTGCAAGCCGGGTTGGTTCCCCTGTTGCGAAACCCCAACGCTGCAAACCCACTTGTTCGTACACGTCCTTCGCTTGGGGCACCCAAATGCGTTTGAGTTGAAACGGGTTTCACTAAACAACTTTTTCCAATATCGATTCCTTTACATCGCTGGAAAGTAGCGGTCACTTGCTCTCTCTCGCGTTCGTAGTCGCTGCTGCACGAGCGTGCTTCCGCGATCCCCAGCCCCTCCGCCGAAAGTGGTCGTCAATGGTTAGCGCCGCTGAAAACCAGGACTCCCAACAAACCAAACCAAGATATAGCTTAATTCAGCCAGTGGCGCAGTGTTGCCACAGTCAGTACAATTGTACTGAATTCAGTACGTTTTGTAAGTTTTTAGTACGTCAGTACGCCTTTTTATTTTTCAGTATACGTTTCAGCAGATCGGCAGTACGATAATTTGGTTTTCAGTACTTTTTTCCAGTACCACAAAAAGTAATGCAGCGGCGCAGTGAGTGCCGGTCGAATCAACGATGGAGCGTTCTTCTATGGGTCGAATTATACCTCCTACGCTAATGCTATGTAAAATCATATATCTCTATAGTAACCTCGGTTATAACCTATATGCAGCCCACTGCAACCACTGATCTTTACAGTGACGTCACTCAAACTTGTTCTTCAATTTCATACATTTACCTTTTGACTTTAAAAAACAAAACAAATGTATTAAAGTCTATTCTCTGAAGAACAAGCAGGTTAATTACAAGGGGAAAAAAAACCTTTCTTTGATCAAAGTTTATCCTTATTTTAGGAGTTTCCACTTTAGGAACGTTTCGTTACTGTTTGCATAAGACAGAGCCACTAAAATAAACAAAACTTAGAAAAACAACCCTCATCTTAGTAATTAATAATAATAAAACAGCATTTTGTGAGTTATTCGCGATTCAGTACGTTTTTCATGGATTCAGTACGTTTTTCGATAAAATTTAGGTACTTTTTTTTATATCTGTTGTGGCAACACTGCAGTGGCGTGCACGAGAGGGGGGAAAAAGGGGGCAGTGCCCCTACCCTTTTCAAAAATTGCCCTTTTTGTAGCGAAAATGGCCATTTTCTGTCAGCATTTTGCTGGTGCGGCGTTGCCTGAGAAAGAGCCTCACAGGCCTAAACCAAGGCCTAAAAAGGGCCCAAAAAGGGTTGAAAGGGGAAAAAAAAGGCTAAAAAAAGAGTAAAACGACAGTAAAAAAAAGTCTTTTAAATCCCCGTTTTTCGCAAAAAATATTTTCCACCTCTGTATTCACTTCCAACGGCAGTCAAAACCTCTAGATTTTGGGGTAACCCCCCCCCCTCCCCCCCCAATCTGGTAACATTGAAGGTTAGTATTGTGTTTATCAACCTATTTTGTCCTTCGTAAGCCATACCAGTTGGCTTTAACCGTCGGGAGCAGCTAGTCTGGTTTGGCCTTTATACTATACAGCGACAAGGCGCAAACTTTATCAGGGTTCCCGCGAAGACTCCGAGCGAGACGAGTAACGCACAACTGATTTGTCAGGGGCTGTCTTGGTCTCCGAGCCAATAGGATACAACTCGAATAACGTCACCGTCATATGTACAAAAATAAATAAATAAATAAATAAAGCCTTCTCTGGGCGTACGTCTAGAGCGGAAGTGAGAAAATGCGTTTAATTAGGCCTATTTAGCAGGAGGTGGCACCTGTACTAGAAACAACGCATTTCAAACCTTCGCAACCTTCACTCCTTCCGGCGCTTGGACGACGCGCGTAACGCCAACAAACATGGCGCCCGCTAACTTCCTGTTCTCGTCTGAATGAAATTCGCGAGTGTCCAATCCTACAATATATTTATTTGTTTATTTTATTTACAAATTATTGTAACGTCCTATATAGAGCATAACATCATTTCAGATTAAACAACAATTAAAAAAAAACAGAAGAAACATGGCGGATGGTGCACACCGTTCTCGCCTCAGCTGCTCTCGCCTGAATGAGATTCGTGAGATACAATCCCATAATAATTCATCATTCCTGTCGTAATCACTCACGTGGTTTCCGATGAAGACCACGCATATATCACAGGCAGGTTTCCAGAAACGCCGTATATCTTAAAAAACGATGAAAACATCAATTTATAAGTCGAACCAGTATTGGAAAATTAATTCAAACGTTTGTCTGTGCTAGGATAAAGTTTGCCAACAGTATCACAGTTTAACTGTCGGTGTGCCTGTTTTACCCTACTCGTAGGACTTAAGTTCCTAATATTTTTTAGTACTGCGACTGAATTTGCACACCATGTTCAATCTTAATGGTGGCTGCCAACCCATAAATCTCAAAGCGGAAGTATTACAGCTGGCTACGCCTTAAATCGTGAATCTGCTTGTCCGGCAAACGTAGTTAAGCATATATCGTCCTATTTGCACACCATGTTCAATCTTTATGACGACTACCATGCCATAGTCTCAAAGCGGAAGTATCACAGCTGGCTACTCCTTAATGAATCTGCTTGTCCGGCAAACGTAGTTTACCATATATCGTCCTATTTGCACACCATGTTCAATCTTTATGACGACTGCCATGCCATAGTCTCAAAGCGGAAGTATCACAGCTGGCTATGCCTTAAATCATGAATCTGCTTGTCCGTTGTATCATAATATTATATCGTCTTAGGTCTAAGTACGCGAGTGTGATTTTGAGTGGCGCTATCTAATTTTCCCCGCCGAACATGAAGAGCGTGACTCTAAATGGTGGAGGGTGGGGGAGGACGACGGAACTGGCCAGCAAAATAAAAAGAAATGTAAGAAAAAAGGAATGGCTCTCGAAAAGGGTGGTACGTTCACAGCTTGGTCAATCTACGAAACAAGAAAAAAAATAAACCGGAACTCCAGGCGAAATGTAATGAACCAGACTTGCGCGCGTGCAGCACAAAGCTGTCAAAAAAGAAAACGAATCTGGGCCCTAACGGACCTGCTGCGGTTTTAAGACTAACAACTACCGTGGTTTGTAAGGGTGGGGAGTGGTGGGTTGTTGGGGGGGGGGGGTGTAACACGACGATGCTTTGGCGACGTCGTTGTTGATTTTGTGGACAATATTTTCGTTCATCAAGAGCTCATTAATCTTAAGACGATATCAGGTTGTCACGCCACTTTATTAATAGCTTGCATAAAAAAAGGCATCTATTAATGCCAATCAGTAAACTGGTATCGAACGTCATTTGTTTTATTAACCCGATGATACAGTTTAATGAAATCAACACTCAAGATAAAGTTTAAAGTTTCACTTGGGTTAATTCTCACGTTTACGCTGCTAGATGGCGTTAAGGTACGATAGAAATGTGTTCACGTTTTACCAGGCTTTTCACAGCCAGCCAGACGACAAACCAGGCTCATCTCAGGCCAATGTATTTGGGAACAGATGGAGCTCTGAAAATGTGCTAGAAATCTTTTCGATTGTGGCACTTAAAAGATTCAGGGAATTTTCCAGCAACATTTTTCCAAAATAACTTCCAAGGTTCGAAGCTCAAAGCAGCCAAAGCAATGATCTGAGATCGATCTTAAATGCCTTCATCATCGGACAGTGCTCGAGGCAATTTTCTATGGAGCTTCCCTCAACTGTATTAAAGCATAAGCCCAGACAAGGTTCCCAAAAGCTCAAAGCAACTAGAGCAATGCTTCTAGATTTATGTTAAATGCCGTCAACATTGGACAGTGCTCGAGGCAATTTGCTATGGAGCTTCCCTTAACTGTATTAAAGCATAAGCCCAGACAAGGCTCCCAAATGCTCAAAGCAGCCAGAGCAATGCTTCTAGATTTATGTTAAATGCCGTCAACATTGGACAGTGCTCGAGGCAATTTGCTATGGAGCTTCCCTTAACTGTATTACAGTAAAAGCCCACACAAGGCTCCTAAAAGCTCAAAGCAACCAAAGTTATTTAAAACTTTGTAGTGTTGCGAATGTGCATCCATGTCTGATTGCTGCTTAGTGTGCCACCTCTAAGAGCTTTTATCAGCAAACTAATAACCAGTTGCCCTATGCCTGTGCCCTATGCCCTATGCCCTGTTCCCTACACTATTTCTAAAGAGCAAATTCTTTCAACCGCTCTTCGAATGTAATTTCCGTTCATGGACCGCAACATGACAGAACGAGCTTTACCATCTCGGCCCTCCGTTGGCTCATCCATTCTTGCCATCGTCTCTTGTTCACGTCGAGTCTGGAGGCCTTTAAAAGTATGACGTCTTTCACCTTAACTGCGCAGTCGTTTTTTTTTTCCGGAACATTCAGTCTGTTTGCCGATTGCAGCTGCAGTAAATATTCACTGCTCCATTGTCTCCAGAATCCATCCATTCAACGTTTCCAAAAAAGTCCAACGACGTTTTACAGAATCCTTTGAAAGACTGATGGGGATGATAGGAAAGACGTCAGACATATACCTCTTGTTTGGAGTGATATATTCTGCATTTGGATCTTCTGAAATTGTAACCAAATGTCTACTGTCGATCACAGGCTCAACTTCAGTTAGAATACTTAGCAGCTCTTCAAACTCCAGTAACACTGACTCTATCGAACTTCTGATTCTCGAGTGCCTTTTAACTGGGCTGTCTGCCATTCCTCGGAAGTTTAACGGCGGCAAACGCACGACAGTTCACGAGACACGGTGAAGGTTACTTGCCTGTATCACCTAGGACGATACATGTTAAACTGCATTTACCGGACAAGCAGATTCACGATTTAAGGCGTAGCCAGCTGTGATACTTCCGCTTTGAGGCTATGGGATGGCAGTCGTCATAAAGAGCGAACATGGTGAGCAAATAAAGGACGATACATGGTAAACTGTGTTTGCCAGACAAGCAGATTCACGATTTAAGGCGTAGCCAGCCGTGATACTTCCGCTTTGAGGCTACGGGATGGCAGTCGTCATAAAGAGCGAACATGGTGAGCAAATAAAGGACGATACATGGTAAACTGTGTTTGCCAGACAAGCAGATTTACGATTTAAGGCGTAGCCAGCTGTGATACTTCCGCTTTGAGGCTACGGGATGGCAGTCGTCATAAAGAGCGAACATGGTGAGCAAATAAAGGACGATACATGGTAAACTGTGTTTGCCAGACAAGCAGATTCACGATTTAAGGCGTAGCCAGCTGTGATACTTCCGCTTTGAGGTTATGGGATGGCAGTCGTCATAAAGAGCGAACATGGTGAGCAAATAGGACGATATATGGTAGTAAAGTTTGAAGTAAGTTTCCAACAGCTTTTAGATTTTAAAAATTAAAGTTTGCAACGTTTTAAAGATATACCGCTTTTTCACATTGGTGGCAACCTGCCTTATATGCGTTGCTTCGTCGCGCAGCATAGAAGCAAGAATTTATAGGGTTGGGGAGGAGAATTTGTGATTGAGACCCAAACTGAAACGTCTTGGACACATTTGTATTCGTTCAGTCTTAGTTTATAGAGGGCGCCATGTGTTTTATGTGGGTATTTCTACTCAGTTTTTAGCCTAAAATTAAACTAAACTATAAACGAAACTAGCTTGATTTTAATTATTATTTAGCCTAGCTTAGTTGTAATTTAGATTACTTTAGATTTGGGCTGAAAACATTTTTTAAATTAAATTAAATAAATAAATAAGTAGATTGTAGGATTGGCCTCTCGCGAATCTCATTCCGACGAGAACCGGAAGTTAACTAGCGCCATGTTGGCGTTACCGGTGTCGGCCGGAAGGAATGCAGAGTGCAAAGGTTTGGACACATTGTTTCTAGCACAGTTGCGACCCCCTGGTATCACTCGACGTTCGATCCCAGCTACCTAAATGTTAAGGTTTAATCTGTCATAAGTCTGAGAATAAAATTTGTGCGGGACATACTTACCACGGTGAGTACACAAGTCTGAAAATCTATTAAGCCTAATTCGGGGGCACACGAAATTTGTAAAGCCTAAAATCCTCAAGCCTAATGAACCGTAAGCCTATAGTGAGAATTAAAGCCTTATAAAATTTAAGGCGTAATCCGCAGATTGCATCATCAAAGAGAGTCGAAAAGAGAGGGGGCTTGTTTCCAGCTGATATTCTGGTTGCCAAATGATTTACTAAAGAGAATATTTCACAGAATTAACGTGCTGAATTAACACGTACCGCATTTTCTGACCTAGTTAGTTAGTTTAGTTTATTTAAGTACTTCGGCCCAGAACTGGTCATCGGCCCCTCTAACCAAGTCAGGGTTCCCAGTCCTCCTATATTTCCTAATTTTTTTATAGGATTCCTATAAAGCTCCTATAAATCATGAAACGTTCCTATATTTCCTATACATTTTGTATATTTCTTTTTTTTTGTTCCGAGCTGAAACTGTTTGTGGAGTGTTTCCTTGCTACACTAATTGTTTAGTTTCTAAAAGTAGTACATCCATCTTCGTTTTTTATGGTATTGCAGCATGGTATGAAAACAAAACAAGAATTGGTCGAGCGCCCAAACACGGCCAGGTGAAGCATGTACCGACCGTGTTGTTCACTCAAAAGTTGAGTTTTATCTTCTTATTGTATTGTAGGACAACCAAAAATATTGTTTCGTATAATACAACATGGCACTCTCCCTCGGCATCTATGCTAATAATTTCTGTACACCTCCTATAAATTTTGTTTGATTTTCCTGTAATTAAAGCTCCCATTTTTTAGCAAAAAAAGTCCTATATTTCCTTTTTTTTTTTAATCCATTGAAGTTGGTTGGGAACCCTGCACTATACGTGACACATCCAACACTTAAAAACTTTAAAAAAATTAAAAACACAAAACATAAAACTTTTCAAGTATTTCCTAGTACCACATAGGAATCAAACAGGACGGAAAGCCAATGGGTCTGTGTAGGCCGTTGCAATAATTTTGTAAATTAGATAAATAAATAAGTAGATTGTAGGATCGGCCTCTCGCGAATCTCATTCCGGCGAGAACCGGAAGTTAACTGGCGCCATGTTGGCTTTACTGGTATCGGCCGGAAGGAATGGGTTAAATAAATACGGATACAAACCTATTTACGTCGCTTTTAGACTTATAATGATGTCAGACTGCCTTAGCGGGGAATCGAACCCACGATTTTTGAAATAATAGACCTATAGGTCCTACCGCTGAGCCATACTGACACGGTGTGCATGCTGCCTATAATAGACGTTTCCTTTTGGCTGTTGTCAGCATGGCTCAGTGGCAGGACCTCGACTTATAAATTCTTTATGTAATTAATATTTAAGTTTCTGCTTTTCCCTGACTGTTGCTGTTGAACGCGACCACGAGGATGACGTCACGGTCGGCTTGTTTGTGTAGGGAGATGGAATATGCCTCGCGCGTTAGTAATTGTAAATCCCAAACAACCCAAACCTATACTCTCGTGAATAAACAAAGCCGTAAACACTAAGTGCTACAAATGCCTCGGGTTAAACATAAATTGTGTCTCCACCTCACTTTACAAAGCAGCGACAATAACGCCGCCATATTGGCTACGAGGCTAGGCATCTGGAGAGATAACTACAAGGGGCACTAGATTAAAATGGAGGGGAAAACAACGGCACTTGTATTCAGGCACTGAGAGAGGATTTCTTAGGCCTAAAAAAAACGTTGTTTTCTCCTGTCCCGTATGCTGCGAGGTTGTAATCGGAAAAGAAAAGATTCCACATGCTAAAAATTTCAGCAACTGCCAACAAATCCAGAAAAATCGCCTGTTTTAAGCCTAAGAAATCCGCCCTAACAGCATTCAGAAGCCCTTCTTTTTCCCCCTCAATGTTTATCCACTATCCAGTGCCCCTTGCAGTTAACCCAATGACTGGGTGCAGCATAGAATTATATGTAATAATAAGGCGTTATTGTCACCACTCTATTCTATTCAGGCCTGCCGTGCACTCTGAACACCATGGAGGCTATGTACCATTTCTATCTCTGCAATAATGTGCACTTCAGGCTGAGTAAAAATGTACTACGAGTAAAAATGTACACACAATTTATGAAGGCTGAGGTGGTAATCAGTGATGTGTGGAGCAAAGTATAACCTAACAGCATGACTGTCTCATGTGATAGAGATCTCAAGTTCGAACCTGACTTGCTACCCCTGGCATTTTCGGGAAGAGAATAGAAGAGAAAAGAGCTCATGTCGAGTTTGGTATGTGAAATATGCTCGGAATTTACAATTGGAATACCTAGCAAGATTGTCCTCTCTTCTTCTAGTGATGTGACTTCGGACAAAGCGTGAAGAGTGGAAATGCTCGATTTGGTCCCTGGACACTTCGGGGATTCTAACTCACTAATCAGACATTAATCGATCCCGGAATTAACGAGAAATTAATGAATAACAAAAATCTTCAAATTTAAAACGACGAATGAATAGAGCAGTATCATGTGACGTCATATTGGCTACAAAACAGATAGCAGCAAGGGGCACTAGCTTAAAATGGAGGGTTAAACAACGGCGCTTCTAGTCAAGGCAGATTGAGAGCGGATTTCTTAGTCTTAAAAAACGTTGTTGTCTCCAATCCCTTATACTGCTAGGTTGTAATTGGAAAATAAAGATTCCATTTGCTAAAAAATGTCAGCAACTGCCAATGAACAAATCGACAAAAATCGCGCGTTATAGACCTAAGAAATCCATTCTTAACAGCATTGTCTTCAGTAAGACGCCCTTCTTTTCGCCCTCCAGTGACCCTTGCAGCTAACCCAGTTACTGGCTCCAACCATAGAGTTATATACAGTAATACTACATCATGTCACTGCCCTGCGTGCTTTGGGTGCTGAAGCACCGGGCCACGGGTTGAAAAGGCCCTCAAGGGTGCCTCACGGTCACGGGAAAAACTAATATGGTGCTATTTTAAATTTAAAAAAAAAACTTTTACTGGAAAGTTGTATAAAAAACAATATTATTCCTTAAAAAATATTGTTTTTCACCTCTTTTTTGCGGGACTGGGAGGAGGGGGAACGACAATAAATCTTAAGCACAAGGCTTCTACGAGGCTTAGTACGGCGCTGTGGAAGATAACAAAATCCCTGCAAGGTTAAAAGGGCTCATCGAGTTTTTTCTACAGAGAGTGGTGATATCAGAGCCCCAATGGCTGCCACCGAGTTTGCGGTCCGAACCGAGATCACTCAAGCCAAACTGACAACCGTCAGTAAGCAGAAACGAGTAGTGGCCGACTTCTACTCCCCTCCAGACTCCGAATGAAGTTCTGACAACATCGCCAATGTTTCGACCTTTATTATGCTGCAGGCCCTTAACCAGGCTTTCTATAATAAGAAACAACAATTTGCAAACACTAAAAACCACAAATACAGACCAAAATTCGATTTCAAATCACCTGAAGCGTTAAATTTTTGACCGCTATTTTAAAACCTATCTTCTTCCTATAGTTACTAGGATCGTCATGAAAAAAAGATAACCCTTTGTGTCAAACTCCTGCTGGACAATCTTGGTTGCCTATTGCGTGGTGTTCCCCCAGCAGAGTAACGACTCTAAACACAGCTTAATGCAAGCACAGGAATGGACGTTTTTATTAGGCATCCAAGCCTTTTATAACAAGATATCACGTGACACAGTGATCGTGTGTCACATCTATGGTGATCAGTACCAATCATAATTATATGGTTACATGTATGGCACTCCTATTAGTGTATTAAACTAGGATGGGTTCACGTAAGGAAACAAGTGTAGCTAATTACTGTGGTGCCGCACGTGACGACACCACACCTGCAAAGTTTGGAAGCAATTGGAGGGGTATCTTACTTAAATGAAGATCCCATAAAGCCGCTTGGCTGGGTGAAAAACAAGGGTGAAAACTTTAAGATTCAGGTCATTTTAAATGGAATTTTGGTCTGCATTTATGGTTTTTAATGTTTCTAAATTGTTATTTTTTATTGTGAGAAGCCTGGTTAAGGGCCTGTAATATATTAAAAGCCGAAATATTGGCGATTTTGGTGTCAATGCTTCCTTGGGAGTATGGCGGAAATCGGATCCAACGTTTTCTGAATGCATTTCACTCCGACCTGCTTCAGTGAACCACCAAGGTGTCAATTACGACTGAAGGCCTCTCCAGACAGAAGAAAATTTCGTGCGAAGCTATGCGTAGCTACGTGCCTACAAGGTCAACATTGCAGCAATCGTGTGGTTGGTGTTGCGTTAAGGACGAATATTGAAGTCTTTTTTACACCATACTACGTCGGCGTGCAGCCGCGAGCAGCCATTTTGGTTAGGGCTTGAGTTATCCAGGTTGCGACAAGAAACATGGTGGCCACCATCTTGCTCTCGTATCACTAACTTCTATGGTAGCAACACGGTGGATTTGCGGTGAAGAGCCGTTTCGCCAAATTCCGTTTAGCTAAAAAGAAAGCAGATTAAAAGCTTTTGCTTGAAGGGCAAATCCCTTTTCCCCAAATCCCGTTATGCCAAATCTTAACGGACAAAACTTTAGGTAGACGAAATTTAACTCCTTATTTTCTATGAAATGATTTCCCCCGTTTTAAGATTTTTCTGCGAAACGGGAATTCCCGTTCTGCAGAATCCCGTTTCGCCGAATCAAAATTTTGTTTAAATATTTAACATTGGATAAGTTAAGATGCATTCCTAATTGGAAGGAATGTGTGATTAGCTGCGGTTTTTCATGTTATACGTTTAGCCGCAGCGAGAGCGGCAGGACGAGTGGGACACGTAATTGTAGGTATTTTGCAAAACAGAATTCTGCGAAAAGGGTCGTGACTTACTTTATTTCGCTACTTAATTACTTTCAGTATTTTCTTTTGTGTTTGTACGCCCCGTCTGTTTGCCTATAAATGTCTGACCATTACACAGAAAGAATGTATTACATTTCATGTGCCTAAAATTTCATGAACGGTATTTGGCGTTGCGGGATTTGTCCATTATGCAAAAGCTTTTAATCTGCTTTTTTTTTGGCAAAACAGGATTTGGCAAAACGGCACGTGACCCTTTTTACTCCTGTGGGGTTTTGGTACGATGTCCCACATTTTGTTGGTTACCGGTTTCGTTTTTGTTATGAATTGTGAACTTATTATAGTGTGCGCGGCCTATCTTGAGTTCTCCGCAGAACGAACACAGATAATCGGTTTTACGTTTTCAGTAGCAGAGTGCCTTGTTGATATCCGAGATGGTTACAAAAACAATGGCGGCCAGCGATTAAAGCCGCTCCCTCCAGGAACACGTAGCCGATCACATTGCAGGACTCAAGATACACCGCGCACACGATAAGGCAATGTAAGTGTAAAATCGTCAGCCAAGATAACGAACGGATTTTGACTTATTTTCTCGTCCTCCGACTTTCTACTAACCCATCTCAGACAACACAAAAAAGCGCTAACCCAGCGTTCCTTCCCTACCATCCTTTTACGGGATTCCCTATTTCTGCAGATGTGAAATGAATGCAGCCAGGGCAGCCGGAATCTATTGAAATGCGATAAGTCTGTAACGCTCTGGTAAATTGCATTAAAACTGGCCACGCTTTTTTTTTATTTTTTTTATTATCTTGCAAAACGATACAGATATAGCATTCAGAAAAGGAAATTAAAAACCACCACGAAACGAGCGCACCAGAAAATCATAAAAATTGAAAGTATCGGGTGTTTACACTTGGAATCACCCGACAACACGAGTCGATAATCCATTTAGAGCAGTCCCGGTTGAGTCAAGTCATTCCCCCAAACACCATTAAGGGGAAGCGTGATGAGTTTTACAAACAGCTTCACCCCCGTCACCCCCTTTCCCGTTCCTTCGCTTTGAGACGAGAAAATAGTCTGGTTTAATGGGAAACCTTTAGTTAAGAAGTCTCAAATTGCGTTTGAGCTTTGAACCTGACCAGACATCGATCCACTATCCACTCTATCTGTAAAAAAAAAAAAGTTACAAAACTATCATCAACTTCATCGTTGGTAACTACGGTGGCGGTGTTGACGTGGTCGTGATGACCAATCTTATTTGATATAATAGCATTTTTTGTATCAATAGATTAAAAAAAAGCCTCGTATAGTATTGTCCACCCCAAACCAAAACTGATATTAAAGAAGCCGCCAATTTTTCCAAAAAGGGTCGGCCTTCGATGATAGTGATATCATTCAAACGTGGAAAGGCCACCAAGGTTAATCCTATTAGACAAGTTAATCGCACCAACTAATAGTTCGAAAGTTAAATGAAAATTAGAACATTGTTACTACTGGTAGCAATCTTCAAGTTTTCATTTAACGTCCAAAGTATTATTCGTTGTGATTAAGTTTGCTAATAGGATTATCCTCGGCGTCCTATCCCCGATTGAAAAATAACACTACCTTCGAAGGTCGACTCTTTTTGGAAACTTGGCGGCTTCTTTTCTACCAGTTTTGGTTTTGGGTGGATATCACAACTTTCAAACGGGACTGTGAACAAACAAAAGGTCATACCGTCTTATCTTCACTTGCACCTTTTTTTTTTCTGGAGGAATTTTATATCTATAAATTTTCACATTGATAATTTACACGGTTTGGTTTATTGCGTGTCCATTATTGAAGGTGTATTGTATGGCCATGTTGGCGTTACCAGCGTCGGCCAAACGCCGGAAGGAGTGCTGATTGCGAAGGTTTGAAATGCATTGTTTCTAGTACAGTTGCGACCCCCTGGTTTTAATAGTTGCGTTAAGGGACCCCATTGTACAAGGCTATTGACCCTGAACACTACATGCACAACGCAAAGCCATCCGCAGCAATATACCGTAGTGGAAGTTATTTCAGTGTGACATACTGAAGAATACAGGAAATAATTACAATGATAAAAAAAAACAAACAAAAACACACTAATAGGGCCTAACGCCAATTTCACCATATTTAAAGCAACGCGGCCATTTCTTTTATCATTTCTACACCAAACCTCGCCCGGCAAAAGAACTGAGCTAGGACTTGGTTAAGCAGTAGGCATTTATCGTTTGAGAGTGTGGAAAAAAAACTTAGTAAGTAGCCGGACAGCTCAGGTCGCTGCAGCCAATGAGAATGCTTACCGTTTATGTAAAACCACGCACTAATCATTTTCATTGGCTGCAGCAAACTGGCCGCGCGGCCAAGTCGCTCAGTGCGCGGGCGGCCATACGTGTGGTGAGTTCGGCAAAATCAAACACAATAACAGCCTAAAGTGCCTATATAATAAACACAGAAAATCGACGTTTTGAGCCAACTCATGCTCGTCATCAGCAATTAAAAAAAAAAAAAATGGTAAAATTACAGAATCATTAAAAAAATTGTGTTCCCTTGGCAGGCAGGACTATATGGGTAGCCGTTTGGAACATTATTAAAAAAAAAAAGTAATACTGAATTTTATGTCGCTTTTTGCACCTAATAATTTTCTTTTCAAAAGATTTTTCGCGTACAAAAATACTTTTCATGCATAACAAAATCGTTTACTTACACCTAGTAAATTGTTTTTAGAAATTTCTTTTTTTCTTTTTCAGGGTTCAGACTATTTTTTAATACTTAATTTCTCTAGGTTTTCCAGGGGCATCCATTGACAATTTCCAGGCGTTGAACGAAAATAATCACAACATCCCCCAAAAAAAGCTGTTTAGAGACTAGTCCAGATGGAACTAAACGCATTTTCATCACAGATATTGGCACTAGCCTAGCCTAAGATTTGGTTTATTGAAGTTACATCGAAAATACTTGAAAGTATTAAAGCACAAATTAAAATATTAGCTAGTAGCCTAGGATTTTGTTTCGAACTACTAATTCAATGGAACTTAACAGATCTGAAACAAAGGCATTCATTTAAATTTCCCTGTCTTTTCCCTGATTTTCAAAAAAATTCTAGTTTTCCCTGAAATTTCCCTGAGACTTTGGCGCTATTTTCGTTTCCCCTGAGATTTCCAGGTTCTCCAGGTTTTCCAGGTTTTGTCTGAACCCTGTTTTTCGTATAAACTCTTTCTACGTGCCAAAATATTTTTCTTACATACCAAACAATTAAACTTTGTTTTTTAGAAATATTATCTTTTTTTCACGTTTAAACTTTTTTTATTACGTACAAAAACAGTTTTCTTACGTGTGAAAACGTTTCTGAGCTAGTTCACTCATTGGCGGTTGTAGTATACCTCCACGGACTACTTTACTGTTATCACCGCGCTCAGTGCAGCGTTCAGCCAATCACAAAGACAGTGGTGTGTGACGCGGTCGTGACGCAAATCCATCATGGCGCCAGGTCTCCGCTCGTCGATCTGCGTCCGTTACTCACAGTGAATGATCGGTGTATTCTTCGATTGATCACACATTTTCCATTCATTAATAGGCTGTCCCGAAGAAAAATTGTAATATTAGGCGATAAGATAAGGTAGAAAACTTGGCGAAAAAAAAGTTGCTTTCAGCTTCGGACATTTTAACTCCGACCGCCGGCAATGCCCTGCCAGCAGCCTTGTCAGATATAGTAAGTACATCTGAATACCTTGTTTGCCCCTAACTTCTCACTCATACTTCGATTGTTTATTTCTTTTTGTAGAACTCGTTCATAGTTTAGCTATACGAATTTAATATTGGCAAGAAAGAGCTCAGAGGGTTTTGTAGCGAGCGTTAACCGCTTTCAACTGCATTTTGGTAAGATGCATGGCCGCAATAATGAAATCTTATTTTCTTTCTTGATTATTCTCTTCCTTGTGATTTCTTTCTTTATTTACTACTTGCATTATTTCTAGTGTGGAGGCCAAGAAGCAAAGTTGCTTTCCCTCCTTGTATGTTTGTTTGTGATCTTTAGGTCACCCCTGAGCATTGAACAGCTAAGCTCGGCTGGAGCGCCGGTAGCGCAGTGGTTAGAGCGCCCGGCTAGTAAACTGGAAGTCCTGGGTTCGAGTCCCAGTCGGGGCAGTAGTCTTTTCTTTCTTGCTCAGACTAGTGTATTGTGTGTCCTCACAAGGCCAGTCTTTAATGCAGACTGCTTGCTTCATAATGAAATCAATTGTTGAAAACAGTCCAGTCTTACTACCACGAACACTGTACGCCACAGAAGAGGGAAAAAAGAGAGTTTCCAGGTTGAGCCGAGTACGATATAGAGGAATTTGAAAAGAATGAGGATATCAAAAATGGGTGGTACATGACCTATATTTTTTAATGCTGCACTAGTCAGTTGATCAGTTTGTTCAGGACTTGTGTAATTATTTTTGGCCTGCAAGCAGCTTGTTTTTGCAATTGTATTCAAATTTTTAAATTCAAGCAGCACATTTTTAACCTCAATAATTGAGCCGTTCATGGCTTAACGCCGGGCTCTCTTAAATACAAATTTCAAACGCAACAATCCAGGCTACAAACACGTTTCTGCAATCTGACTAGTTGTTTAACACACGGTTTGCAACACTAGTTAGGTATGGTAACTCATCTGCATGTCCATGTTTGACCGAATTAGTTTCTTCTAACTTTTAAAAACACTGGCTTATAAACGCTGATTTTCGTTCGCTTCGCTCACTCAATCAGTGCATCCTGTGATCAAATCACACCACCCCTAATACTCCCCCTTCCACCGTTCTATGATCGTTTCTATTATATTCTTCCATGTTCATGTTCGCGGAATAAATGAGGCTGAATTGAAGGCGGTCTCGAAGCTGCTCCTTCGAGAAGCATGATGGCTTGAAAAGCTTTCCTCAGCTTCCCTCTTACAAGACGCGCGGTGCCGTCGGTTCTTACTTAAACTCTTTAAAAAGTAGTGCTTAAAAGCAGGAGTCTTGAGTTATACGATCTTCCTATGCCGATAAATTACGACTTTCTGCTGCTCTAGATCAGAATTATGCCTCTTATCTTCCACCCACATAAACGTGAAGCCACCCATGTTTTCCAAATTCAGCTGCATCTTTCTGGCATACGTTTCCAGTTTTCACTTTAATACCGTACTAAGATCATGTTTCAGTGATAATCAAAGCTATTCAGTGCATGTCGTTCAACGTAAATTGCAAGCTAAATTCAATAGTCTATTACAGCAGAAAATTCAAAGCCATTTAAATCAGCAATCACTTCCTAGTTCCGAATTTCATTCACCAGGGGAAATTAATCTAGATCCATCCTGATTAATTTCGGGAACTCGAAGCACGAGAGACGCCGACGAGACAAAATCGTCATCGTGACGTAATTGAGCAAGAGCTCACGCTGAGATATCCACGTCATAAGGTACACATGTTTTGACTTTTGGTTTATCTGTGGAAAAGTAATCCTTTTATGAAGGCCCAGGCCTTGCGAGTCAAACTGGGCACTTTTGGGGCATAGGCGGCTTAAGAGACCTCTAAAAATGACCATCATTTACCTCATAAAGTACATGATTGACAATAACGTCAAAACAAACTTTTGTGTATCTTGAGTCCTGGAAGTATTTTACGAGCGACTACGTCTTCCTGGAGGGAGCGGCTTTAATCGACGGCCGCCATTGTTTTTGTAACCGTCTAGGATATCAACAAGGTGCTCTGCTATCGAAAACATACAATCGATTATCTGTATTCGTTGTGGGGCGAACTCAAGATAGGCCGCGGACACTATAATATTATGTATATTCTATATTTGGAACAATGCTGCTATTAGCCATACTCCAGGTTATCTTCCTGTAAACAATGTTTGGAAGTTGGTTGATGATAAAGTATGCAGATGTCTGGGTTGTAGGGTATCAAACTCACCCATTCTGGAAGACAGATTGATTGATTAGACAGATGAGGATGCTGCTGAGGAATCTTCAGAAGGTGCAAATAAAGTCGTAGTTGCTGAAGCGATTACTAGTAACAAAGATGAGGGTTATAGTGAGAGTGGCTAACAGTGCTAAGAATCACTATTCTTATAAACGGGACGGAAAGCCAATTGGGCTCGATAAGTGTTAAATAAATACGGATGCAAACCTATTTACGTTGCCCTTTGGACTTAAATGTCAGACTGCCATTTAAAAAATATTGGCCATGTCAGTATGGCTGAGTGGTAGGACTCCGGCCTTTGGTTTCAAAGGTCGTGGGTTCGATTTCCCACTCAGGCAGTCTGACATTTAAGTCCAAAAGGCAACGTAAGTAGGTTTGCATCCGTATTTATTTAATCACTATTCTGTTATTCTGTTCTATTAGTACCTGATCTGACATGGTCTATCCTATGAACTGATATGAGAAGCATATTCTGTGGTATAAAACGATCTCAAATTCCACAATGGTTGTACGTGGCAGTAATTAAGATAATTGTATCAAACATAACATTATTAAAGTGTTCTACAGAATATTTTTCTACTAGTAAAAAAAAAATGTTATTAGTCGCATCCAAGCCCGCCAGGTAATTTTGGCCCAAATGGGGGCTCCGTCCCGTCCCAGTCCCGGATAGAGAAAGAAAAGTGATTGGATGGGCCCCATGGCTGAGAATGTTGTCCTGGGCCCCACCATTTCTCTCTACGGCTCTGGTTGCAACCCCCCCCCCCCCCCATTTTTATTCTTTTCGATAGAATAGAAGCTGGGGTGATGGTTGTTCTAAGACTTTTAGAAGCCAGGGCCATGTTCGGATTAGGAGGGATTAGGGCCCGCAGGGGCGTCGAGGTGACTGCGGGGGGGG